>JXPG01041387.1:1011-12338 GCA_001015175.1 Megaselia abdita | reverse complement strand
TAATTTTAAGGCAATTAAAACTTTTTATTTTTAGTGTAGTCAGATTTTCTATAAATAGATAAATTTACAATAAAAAGGATAGCAAAAATTACTACAATTTTACTACTAAGTAGTTAAAGTTTTTATAACGAGTTCAGCGTAGTAAGATTTTCTATTAGTAGTAAAAATTACTCATCTGGTGATAGCAAAATTTACTCCAAAGTAGTAAGAATATTAGCAAAATATTTAATCAGTATAAATGTATATTAATAGCAAACAATACTACTTAAGAAATAGTTTAAATTACTACTTAATCTCTAGATTGTAGGGAAAACAAATAGTAATAACTTCATTTAGTAAAAATGTCTACTAATAGTAAAAATTGCTAATCCCGAAATAGCTGAAATTACTATTTATAGTAAATAATACTGAGCGAAATCTTAGTTTTTCATTCAGTCATGAGTTCAAACCCAGATAATGTCTTTTTTTCCATTTTTACTACAAAAGGTAGTCAATTTTCTTTTATCATAACCGCTTCAGTTGAAATCCCAGCATTTGAACTTTGTTGAAGTTAATGTAAAGTGTTCAAGTTCAAGGCCTACTACAATCGTTACTTTTCCAGTAGAGTTCCTTAATAAATTAAAAGAAATGCTAGTAGTAAAATTTACTACTTTTTAGTAAGTAGTACAAATGACTAAAATTTTACTATTTTAAATGGAGGTTTTGTTTTTGACTACTGAAGTAGGACATATTTAAAATGAAACATTCATTCACATATTACGTTTTATGAATATTCTACACTAGAAAAAAGTGCGCTACACATTCTAATGAACAGGAAAATACATATCGTATTGAGTGTGGCAGATATTTTATTTGTGCAGTAGATATTCTGTTCATGCTGCACAACTTTAATTCACTTCGTTCGATGGTGAAATTATATATTTTTTTTTGTACGGGATATCTACTCTATTGCTGGAGTAAGAAGCTGGAGTGATATTCTATTACTTTAATTTTGCCTTATATTTCACTATTTTTAGTTATTCATTTTCAGAGTATTTTGAAATATATTTTATGCTCATATTTAAATCAAAATCTATTTTTATGGGATAAGACATTTTTATTTTGTTTAAATATTTTGCTTCCAAGTTTTCCTTTTTTCTTGATGTAATCGTTTTTGTATTCTATGTGTTATGGTTTAGCTAGAGAATTCCAAACAAAATGTTAAATTCTAAGCTTTCTTATTATAAACTAAAAAAAGCAAGTGTTAAAATGTTTTTATAATAAAAAAAGAAAAAAAACTTTAACACATTTCATGTATTTTCTGGTAAAAAATGATATTTTTTTAAATTTTATCTTTCTACCCCAATTCGAATAAAGAATAAAACATTTTAATAATATTTTGTCATCCTTAAAAAAAGAATTTACTATTCGCACCCCTTTTGCAGTAACTTCTACCACTGAAAGGTATAGAATTTAATTTTTTTTTATTTTCTTTAGAAATGGTTTAACTTACTACTTAATCTCTAGATTGTAGTAAAAAAATAGTAATAACTTCACTTCTACTAATAGTAAAAATTGCTAATTCAGAAATAGCTGAAATTACTGTTTATAGTAAATAATACTGAGCGAAATTTTAGTTTTTTATTCAGTCATGAGTTCAAACCCAGACAATGTCTTCTTTTTTTTTTTTTTCGTTTTTACTACAAAAAGTAGTAATATTTACAATTAGGTAGTCAATTTTCTTTTATCATAACCGCTTCAGTTGAAATCCCAGCATTTGAACTTTTCCAGTAGAGTTCCTTAATAAATTAAAAGAAATTCGAGAAGTAAAATTTACTACTTCTTAGTAAGTAGTAAAAATTACTAAAATGTTACTATTTTGAATGTAGGTTTTGTTTTTGACTACTGAAGTAGTAGATTTTTAGTAAAACTGACTATTTATTTTTTTCTGTGTAGGACATATTTAAAATGAAACATTCATTCACATATTACGTTTTATGAATATTCTACACTAGAAAAAAGTGCGCTACACATTCTAATGAACAGGAAAATACATATCGTATTGAGTGTGGCAGATATTTTATTTGTGCAGTAGATATTCTGTTCATGCTGCATACATTTTATTAATAAAAATTTCTACACATTTCAATGAGTAACTTACACACTGAAATATGTAGTCTGTATTTATATATATTTTATTTTTATAGTACATATTCCTTGTACAAGTTAGATATTTTAAATTGTGAAATACAAATTTAGAAGAAAACAAATTTAAACAAATGTTCGTATTAGTACTGACTTTACGCAAAAAAGTCCTTTTAATTAAAGTTCTTTGAATTCACCTTGAATGACCATTTATGAAGGAGCATTTTAGCTTACAAATTTATGATCTCTCTGGAACCCCAGAACTTAAGACCCAAAAATACATTGTTTCGAAAACGTTTCACCTCTTTATTTCGCTTGAAGAAAATTAAAGATAATTTTCAATCAAACAAATGAAGTGAACCTCTACAACCTTGTTTCTTTTCAGCATTCAACAACTTGGTTTTCTCACCGCCGCGCCATCCACCGCGCTGCTCCAAACAAGAGCCAGCTAAACAACCAACCAATCGACCAAATAAAAGAGTACAACAGAAAGAAATAACGAACGAACGAATGAACCAACCCGTCCCGTCCGTCTGTCCGATCAAAACAAGTTTCTTTGGGTAGTGTGGCCTCAGCGCAGCGCAGCGGTTGTTAGTATATCACTGTATCTATGAAGGGTGCGCAGGTGATTGTTCACTTTGTTATCAATGCGGGGTTTCCTATTGTTACATGGGGTTAATGACTGACAGCTGTCTTCAGTAAAAGTGGAAATGCTGTTGAAAGGTGGTTGATTCACAGGATCGATGATCAAAGGATCGAAGGAAAAACGTACAAAGGTTACCCAAAATCTTCCATTCCGTCATCGCAGGTCTAAACCTGAGCAAGTTCGTTCATTCTCGTTGCCTGTTTGTGTTGTACACATAAAAACGACAACAAAACTAATAAACTAAAGTAAAATAAAATAAAACAAAAACAGAACCAAGAAAAATATACTGTACAAGAAGAGTAAATATTTCTCTTTATTTTTGGTTTTGGTTTAAGGAAGGGAGGGAGTTTGGAGTTAGTTGTTGAATGTTGAACAGAAGAACCACAAACTTCGTCTTTCTTTTGTGGTTCACTTTTCTAGTGAATTTCACGGAGATTTTCTTTGTTTATATTATGTTTTTTTTTTGTGCTTATGCATCTCTTTACTCGTTTGTACTTGTCTAAAACACTACCATGTCTTCTATTTAGAATGATGTGTTATCTATACGATTGCACTGCGAGGTTTTTTTTTCTGATTCATTTGTTGGGGTTGAGAAGATAAGGTAAAATGTAGGCAAAGCTTAATTGATATCGTTGATTCTTGACTCTTGAAAATATGTCACAAGGTAGGACGGGTCAAGTAGCTTAAACAGGTTTTGAGTCCACTTCATGGGATTCCACAACATGTACTCTTAGATAAGGATTAGATTCCTAATCTACGGGCATTTTACCCAGTTACCCAGAGGAAAGTACATAATTATCCCAGATCAAATCATAGGTAAAACTTTGTCATAGACACTTTGAACATCGAGAATACTTAAAGCTTGGCTCAGCGCTTTACTTTTCTAATACATCGGCCACTTCACTACCATTAATGAAAAACTCACTACAAAAAAAGGATGTGATATTCACTATAATTTTTTCAAGAGTTCAAGAGAGTTTTCAACAGGAAGGATGAAAGACTTAATAGGCTGATAGTCTTTTGGTAGACAATGATTAGTTCTTCCTGCCTTAGGAATAACGACAACTTCAACTAATCCTCAATATAGAGGAATATACTACTAAACTACAACTAAATCACACAACGAGCCAAAGCTGACTCAATGTGTAGCAGTGATATTAAGGAATGTTTGCTTTCTATGTGTTTACCAGCTCCTTTTCTACATCAGTGTTGTTAGTTTTCCCCTCTTCCTCTGAATAGAGTCAGTGATGAGTTTTCTGCTATTTTAACGAGTGTATTAGAGGTACCCTTTTATTTCATCAACATCGAAACGACGAGGGTGGCGTCAGGTAGTATATCCGACTCCCACGAAATAAAATTTCTTACGAAAAATTCTGACGTGTGCACTGAGGATCGAACTCAGAATCGTCAGACTGAAAGGCGAGAGTGCTAGCACCTACACCAACCAACTACCTATATAGAGGAATATTACAGTATTGATTACAATGATTTTGAGGTATAGGAATTGGAGTTACCTAAGAGCAAACATGTGGATTCTGAGAGCTAAAATCTTGTACAAAAAAACCTAACAAAATTCCCAAAATCTTGTACACAATACATGTCTCCTTGGGAGTTACTTTGTCAATACTAACTTGAAACATTTTTAATACCATCAACGCCTGAAGACTTGTATTCAGAAAAAGATGTAGTAGTCTACTTAACCTTACTTTCAGTGATAAAGGTTTCAGACCAAGAATCGAGACTACGGGAGACTTTATGGACAATCAATCAATCTAGGATTTCTGCAAGTGAGATTTAAGAAGTAGTGAATTTATTTACTAACCGGACTCTACGTATCATTCATCAGGAATTACTCTTTGACAGAACTTTTCTTAGCCGTAAGATATCTTCGCATTAAACATTGATGTAAGATTACATAACAGAATTGTCTAAGGAGCCTAGCCCTAGTTTTCTAAGATGAGATTTCTAATCAACTGACATGACTTTTCGAAAACAATACTGGAAGCGTATTCGATTTTCGATACACATTCTTCCACATTAGAATGCAAAATGTCTTCATGAATTTAATCAATCACTCCCTCCCTCACCAATATGGAAGACATACTTTTTTTCGAGTTAGTCGGAAATAGTAANTCTTAGCCGTAAGATATCTTCGCATTAAACATTGATGTAAGATTACATAACAGAATTGTCTAAGGAGCCTAGCCCTAGTTTTCTAAGATGAGATTTCTAATCAACTGACATGACTTTTCGAAAACAATACTGGAAGCGTATTCGATTTTCGATACACATTCTTCCACATTAGAATGCAAAATGTCTTCATGAATTTAATCAATCACTCCCTCCCTCACCAATATGGAAGACACACTTTTTTTCGAGTTAGTCGGAAATAGTAACTGATATTTGTATCATTGATTATGATTTGATTATAGCTCAGAAAAACTGAGACAGAATTAAGACTGATTAGGTTAGAAAGTGTAATGAATAAGACTTTCTAAGATTGCGATTATAACGTTAAGTGATGAAGCTAGAGTTTTGCAATTTTAAGGTTTTATAAAAGGCGAGTTTTTGAAAGCTGGAATATAATTTGAAAAAACACGATATGTAAATTTTGATTCGCCAAAAATCGCAGCTTAACCGAGCAAAACCCGAAAGCATTCATGATAGGAATTCGATTTTTACTCGGCTCAAATAGATTTCATAACTCAATTGTACATATGAAGTCGTTGAGTTGTTTCATAACACTTAATGACATTTTGAGTCAAATTGTACAAGAGAAAATAGCTTATACAAAAACTTTTTGCTTAGAGACACAGTTTAGTTGGAATTCTCAATTTTTTTTAAATTTGTAGTTATTTCGAAAATAAATATTTATTTCGTTAATAAAAGTATAGGAATGTAAAGGGAGCAAAATGTAAAAATTATGAATGTAGGACCCGAGAAGTTTTAGTTCTAGCTTAAACATTCTGCGATCTCATGAGTCACATCACATTAAAGCTTAAAATAAACGTAGGAAGAATATTCAAGATATTTGTGATACCCGAAAATGTTGAATGTTTAATTAGTAACAAGTTGTCTATTTTTAATGATTAAGTTCACAATTAATGTCAAGCAAATATTTTAATTTAGGATTATATATATTGAACGTATTTTATATTTAATTCGTTACGTTATCACAATTTTTCAAGGTATCTGTTACATACTACTTTGACAGTTACGTTATAACAACTATATTTTTTTTTATTTATAGAGTTTTTGAGTTAAATTTTCAAATTACATATTTAAAAAAATATAAAATCCAAAAAATGTTCCAAAAATATCAGGGGTGGTATAACGGATATATTTTTAAATCGGGTTCTTTAAAAATTATAACGTTAATTAATTCTTTGCGTTATCCGAATTTTCCAAAGTAACCGTTATTTCTATTTTTTTTACGTTACGTTATAACGAATATTTTTTATTTTTTTGTCATTGATAGTGATTTTTGAGATTAAATCATACACCTACTTAGAATTTCTGAAGTATTTTCTAGTATATTTTTGAAGTATTATTTACAAAAATGTTCATTTTATTTTTTAAGCAATATTTGAAAGTTGTAAATTAAAAAAATATTAAAACTTGTAAAAATCAATGTCTTTTGGTCCATATTATAATTTTGAAAAATATTTTTTAAAAACGGATAAATATTTCAAAATTAAAAAAAAACATTTATTTTTTTGTTTAAAGTTGAAAATAAGTATTTTCAAAAATATTAAATTACAAAAATGTTCAAATATAAATATATATATATATATATATATATGTTTTAATTTGGTTTATATTCTAATATTAAAAAAAAATATCTAAATAAATAATATTTTGTTTTTTTTTTTATGTTTGTTGTCATGCAAACAAAAATTTCAATTTTGAATTGTAAAATTTAGAAAAACAAATGATCATTCATTCTAAAAAAAAGCTTCTTGATTAAAAACTTTCATAAATAATATTGAAACAAATCATACACTTTTAAATTACGAAAAAGCAATGTTATGTTTAATTATTTATCTTATTAAAGTTTTAAATTCTTGAGCTTTAAATGTTTAAAAATAGGAATATTTATTATATTATATTTATTTTATTCAAATAAAATAAAAAATAATTGTAAGTTTTTGTATATATATATATATATATAACGTAACGTTGTTAAATATAAAAATCTTAAAAAAAATATATATAATTTATAAATTTCAAGATTATTGGAATTAAAAAGGTGTTTTTTTTAATAAATAAATTATTGTTATTTTTTTTTAATTAAACAAAAATAATAAAATAATTAATTTTCAAAAATATAGATTTATTTCAAATGTTGTTCATTTATTATTTTCATAATAAAATTATTCAAGTCTAAAACAAATATGAAAACAAATTATAAACTCTTAACACACAAAAAAATAAAATAAAGTAATATTTATTTATTTTACAAAAGTTTGAGATTCCAAAGTTTCAAAAATATGAAAAGTTTTGAGAATTTTACTGTGCTATAATTTTTACCACTTTTAAAATTTTATTTTAAAAAACTTAATTTTCGAGTTTTTTAAAATTAATTATTATCACTAAAATAAAATTTAATTAGAAAAAAAACTACCATATTTCCCATTTTATTGAATTAAAAAAAATCTGTTGTAATGCAGTTCTTTTAATTAGAGAAACCAAGACAAACACTTTTTCTTTGAGGAAATAATTGAGAAAAAACCTTTAATTTCTTGAACAAAATCGAATCAATAATTGTGTCGAGAAAAGTTTTTAAATTAAAAAAATGTGTGATTTTTTTATGGATTTGATTTTATTTATTATTTGAATTAATTAAACAAAACCATTCTAAGCTAAATTTATATTAATAAACTTTTTAAAACATCCAATATTTGTTCAATATTAAAAAGAGTCAAAGCCTTCAAACTTTTCCCGAAATTTGTATTTCTCAGACTTTAAAATTTTCCCAAAATAAGGTCAAAAACTTCAAATTTGACATTTTATTTAAAAACAAAAAAATATTTAAGAAACAATAACAAATCTCTTAAAGGTAGCACAATCATTAGATATTTAATTGTGCCAACAGAAAATTTAAAAACAAAACTCAATATTTCTGTGATTTTTTTGTTTGTAATTCCAAAAATTGATGATATTATATTCGAGCTATTCTATGGACAGTTTAAAGAAAAAACGTGAGTCTAAAATTCAACAAATACAACAAAATATTTATTTTTAAGGTCAGATCAAGAAATCACTATAGATTTCAATAGGAAGGTAGAATACTCTACCTTAAAACCTTGCCAAGACCTCATATCTTTCAGACGTTTTAAATGTGTTTAACTCCTGTCTTATTTTTAATACACTGATTTAAAATGTATTATTTAAATTTAAAAAAAGAAGATTTAAATGAAAATACTTCTTACACAGTTTTTCAAATATACTCTTAACAACCGCTGAAGAAAGCGGTGTTGTGTTTAGAAATGTGTGGCGTTTTAACCTACCACGCAGGTTTCTATGCCAGGGTTCGAATCTTGCTAATATGAAGTGGTTTTTTGCTTCTTTTTTTGTTTGTTTGTAAATTTTTAAGGATTGTTGGTTTTTGGTCCTAATATATTGACTTGACTTTTTTATTTAGGATTTTTAAAAGAAAGTATTTATTTTCAATTTTTTAAGAATTAGTTTTATTTGTTTCCGGCAATATTACTCCAAGGCTCGTTCTTCGATAACCTACAGATTTATAATTTGCTGACAAAAAATACCTGTTTCCATTCTTAAATAGAATTTTAATTTATTTTCAGTCTCTTTCCATCATTCACTTCCCAGCGATACGAATTTTGCATACATCGATGGGAAGGCATTTGCGTAACTGCCCATATTCAAATTAAAAAAAAAACTATTAACAAAATTTGTTTGTTTCACACAATATTTTGTGTAAAGCTTTTTTGTTTTATCAAGAAATTGCCTACACTTCTTACATTAATTCACCAAAAACGTAACGTAGGCCTTTACGTAACAAAACGAATCATAGCCTTTCATTCAACGGTCCCTATATACCATCCTCCTATCCAAAAACCAAACATCGAAATATAAATATTATAAAAAACTTTTTTTACGTCAATTGATCAAAAACGTAAGGCTTCACGTTACGTTACGAAAAGTAAATGCTTTTAAAAAGTTCAAAGAATAAATATTTGTATAAATATGTAAGATAACATCTTATTTAAAAGCGTCTGACATTTGTTTAAAGTCCAAGACTATCCGAACTTGAAAAAAAAGACTAAAGTAAAAACTCCTTTTCTCAAACAACAATTCCCTTAATAAAACTAAAACTTTAAAGAAAAATTGTACCAAGAAACTTCTCCTCAGTGCACTCATAATTTTTAATCTTCCCAAGATGTTTCACAAATTGTTTCTTTTTGGTAACAACTTCAACTTCTTCACTTCTTTTATTTATATTTTCCCCAGAAGTGAAGAAGAACCAACAAACGATAGTCATTTTAGTCAGTCAGTTCAAGTTGAGTAGGCAAGGGATGTTAATTAGATTGGAGTGGAAAAGTGATAATTAGTAAAATAGACGGGGCTCGACTTGAGTGGGCTTTGTTTGCCAATTTAGCGAGCGATGTAGGTCTGTCTTTCCCTCCGTTTCAATTTCACCTCATTCCTTTTCCTTTCTTCATCTAATTAGTATAATTGTAGCAATTTATGATGAAGTCTTGGTCTGTTGATGATGTCTTTCTTTCTCGACTCGACTCGATGTGTTTTGTTGTCTTTTCTTGTCTACCGATGAATAATTGAGATATAATGTGAATGGATTTTGTCTACCTGTCTCTAGGATTGAAAGTATTATGCAAATTACAGGTGGCTCTTCTGTTCTCTACCACTTTACTAGTCCAACTTCTGTGTCCGTTCTATGGTCAACAGAGGAAATCGTGATCTGATGAAATGTGTGGTCAGTGTTATGAATATAATTGTGGGAAATGTTCTTCTTTTGTTTAGGGGTTAATGTTAGGTTGTCCTTGAATTTTTCCAGAACAGTAACATTTAAGAAGGGAAAATCACATAATAAAATTGTATACCCAAAACCACTCAAGTGAAAATTATCTAACAGGTGTCATCCATCTTTTCCACCCCATTAGGTATTAGAAATAAAAAAACGGTAATACTTACTGGGATTATTATTTGGTTCACTGATCCAATGACTAGTAGGTTCACATCCGAAGGTCGCTCTACCCAAATGTCTACAACAGCTCCATTTTTTTCCTGTCCAGAACCCAGGATGAAACCGATATGATTTTGGTGTGCTTGTTGTCTCGCAGACTGTGGGGGAAATGTGGGTTAGCTTGTTGAGTTTTTACTATAGTTTCATATATTTTAATCTATTTAAATAAGGCAAATACATTTCACATTCATATAAGAAATATTAAAGGGGGCAGTAATGCTTTGAGGAAAGTAGTAGTTCAAGTTCAGAGGCTCACAGTATTAAAGGCATGTTGATTCAAAAATATGAAATCAAATTTTTAGTTTACAAATAATATATCTATACTCTTCAGTATTCTTACAAAACCTCCCAAGTATTTCACGGGAACTTATATCTATATAAAGCTGTTTTAAAAGACATCATTCCCCAAAGTTAATTTATTTTGACCCATCAACACCAAAAAACTTGTTACAAAATTTATCATCATTTAAACCATGGCTTTCTCAAAACTACCCTTTAAAACAATTTAAACAGCATATATATTTTAGACCTTTGATCTAAATTTATAAGGAGTTTTTAATTTCTCAAGCTAATTCCAGGGTTCATACCAAGCGCCCTTTAACAGATATAAGGAAAAAATTGAGTAAAATTCTATTTTTGTGAATGCATTTTACAGTGTTCATACTAAAGTAGAAAATAAAAATTATAGAACAAAATATATTCAAAAATATTCTCTTAGTAGAACTCTTAAAACAAGACAGGTTTTCAAAATTGAATTTGAATTTAGAACTTGAAATATTAACAATATTTTGAAAATTATATTAATTATAATTATAATTAAAAATAAAAAAAAAACTGAATTTATTTTCAAATAATTGTTTGGATTGATTATATATATTTTTCTATATTCCATAAATTTCACTTTTAAATTGTGTTATTTGATTTTATTCAATTAATCAATTTTTATTTTTTTTTAAATTAACAATTCCTAAAATTTAATTACTTTCATGTGTTATTTGATTTTATTCAATTAATCAATTTGTATTTTATTTAAATTAACAATTCCTTAAATTTAATCACTTTCATGAATTATTAAAATATCAAAAACCAAAATCTGTTTTATTGTTAATTATACTTCCAAAATTTGTTGTTAGAGAAAACAAATATTTTGTGTCTTACTTATTTTTTCGTGACGTTACGTAACGATTTACGTTAATTTTGATCATAAACGTAAGGTCAGACATTTTTAGTTTTATTTAGTTTTTTATTATATTTTAAAGAGCGAATATACCAAATATGGGTATCGTTAGACGGGGAATTTTAAGAGAAGTCGGGAAATTTATGTGAAAA
>JXPG01041383.1:8294-25046 GCA_001015175.1 Megaselia abdita | reverse complement strand
AAAAACTTGTTATTTTTCTTCTGGGTGTGATGTAGGATTTTTTCCCTACAGATGCGGGAGTTATACTTACTCATGTAGGAGTATTTTCCAGAGATGTGGGATTTTTACATACTCACCCNAAATTTTGTTCGGAAATTCTTGAAATGCAACTTTTCAGAATTTCTGGATTTCGTTTGCAGAAAAACTTGTTATTTTTCTTCTGGGTGTGATGTAGGATTTTTTCCCTACAGATGCGGGAGTTATACTTACTCATGTAGGAGTATTTTCCAGAGATGTGGGATTTTTACATACTCACCCAGGAGTTTTTTCCTACGGATGTGGGAGTTTTACTTACTCATGTAATAATTTTTCCCACAGACGTGAGAGTTTTACTTACTCATACAGGACTTTTTCCTACAGATGTGGAAGTTTTACTTACTCCTGTAATAAACTTTTCTACAGATGTGGGAGTTTTACTTACTCATGTAATATTTTTTAATGCAGATGTTGGAGTTTTAGTTACTCATATAATAGCTTTCCCGACAGATATGGGAGTTATCAGGAAGAACCAGGACCATAATAAGACCATCACTTCTTTCAGCTATGTCAGATAAGAAGAACATGAAGAGCATTTATAGGAAGAAGAAGCATCCATTTTATCTATTAAAAAAAACTAAATCACACAACGAGCCAAAGCTGACTCAAGGTGTAGCAGTGATATTAAGGAATGTCTGCTTCCTATGTGTTTACCAGCTGCTTTTCTACATCAGTGTTGTTAGTTTTCCCTCTTCCTCTGAATAGAGTCAGTGATGAGCTGTCTGCTATTTTAACGAGTGTATTAGAGGTACCCTTTTATTTCATCAACATCGAAACGACGAGGGTGGCGTCAGGTAGTATATCCGACTCACACGAAAGAAAATTTCTTACGAAAAATTCTGACGTGTGCACTGAGGATCGAACTCAGAATCGTCAGACTGGAAGGCGAGAGTCCTAGCACCTACACCAACCAACTATTAAGTTATTTTATCTATTAAGGCCTATATAAAGTTGTGTTGTCCTTATTAAGAGGTCACACATTTATTATGGGTAATTTTTGACGATAGATGCTTATTATGGATGTACTCCCATAATTTCTTCTCTGAGTGTATGATTGGTCTATGATTTAATAAGCGCTTTATCTTTGTCTTATTCTCTATCTTTTCTGAATATTCTGAATCTCTAATGTTGCCATGTCGTTTTAGAAATTAGCAAAGTTCTAGATTCAACACCTTCCTTGATAAGCAAAAAACTAAGTAGCCTGTAGTCTGTATAGTCTAACATATGTGGTCTTTAGTTCGTATTCTGTAGTATATAGTCTGTAGCTTTTAGTTCGTATTTTGTAGCCCGTGATCTGTAGTCTGTGGTCTATAGTTTGTATTCTGTAGTCTTAAGTCTGTATTTTGTATTCTGTAGTTTGTATTCTGTAGTCTTAAGTCTGTATTTTGTGTTCTGTAGATTGTATTCTGAAGTATATAGTTTGTAGTATGTAGTTTGTGGTCTGTAGTTTGTATTTTGTGGTCTAAAGTCTATATTCTGTTGTCTTTGGAATATAGTCTGTAGTCATTATAAAAACCACCATATGTTCATTCAAGACCTATAGTGTCATTGGAAAAACCACCACAATTTCAGTATCCAAAAACAGACCTTTAAAAAACCAGTCAACCCTATGGTCTATCACCGTACTCCAACTATAGACTATATGATGCTACAGAATGATAGGATCAAGCTACATAGTAGTTATAAAGGGATAAGGTCGTGGTTTATTGTGTAAGAGCATAAAGTGGACCATGGTCTGATATTATATAGCTCGTTTTTCAACTCTGATTTTGTGGTGTTAAATGGAATTTATCCATTAATTAATCGGATTAATTACTTTCAAATTTAACTACAGTATATTAAAATTGTTGGAATTCTTAACAAAGGAATCTTTCAAATGAGTTAAAACTGTCGAAATTACTATTCTAGTCATTCAATTATTTTTGTGGTGAAGTATATTTTTAATAGAACCATAAAACTAATTAGTGTAATTGGAGCACCAACCGAAACGCATTTAATACTTCCACCAGATCCAATTAGGATTGTTGCATTAAGTTGCAACTAAGCCATAGAGAGAATCCTCCAACCAAAAACCCACATATCCTATATTGACTCCATTATAAAACTATATCAAATTTTGTATACAGTGTGACTACTGCATTTGCATGTACGATATCTGTTTGGTTAGACAATATGATCTAAAATTTAACTATTTGGTTAAACAAGCATTCTTCTCATCCGTCGGTTATAAATTTTTGGTTTCATTAAAATTTTAGCAATACATTTTCTATTTGAATTTGTTATCGAAGTTGTTTTCAAGCACTTGAAGAAATTGTCTGGATTTTGAATATTATTTTTGTAGATCGATTTACATTTAAGGAATAAAATAGAGAATTTTGAGTAAACTAGCTCAACATTTAAAAAAATGGCTCAAGATTTAAGAAATTTATATGTGTGTCTTCCAGCTAAGATTTGTAGTAAAAAACTATTTTGAGTAAACTACCTCAAAACCTCGAAAACTTACTCAAGATCTCAAAAATTGCAAGAATCTCATGTTCTCCACTAAACCAAATAATAAACTCAATTTGTTCAAAAAATTATTTTGAGTAAACTAGCTCAACATTTCAAAACCTTGCTCTTAATTTTTATCTCCCAGCTGAGATTTGTAGTAAATTCTTAACTAGTAAAAATAAGCAAGCTCAAAAGTCAAAACTTGCTCAAAATATCAAAAAACCTTCAAGAAAATTGATTTTTCTCATGTTTTCCACTGAAACAAAAAACAAACTCAATTTGTTCACAAATTATTTTGAGTAAACTAGCTCAACATTTCGAAAACTTGCTCAAAATCTCAAAATACAAGAAATCTGAAATTTTCCTTTAACTTATAACAACTAAAAAAATAAGAAACAAATATTTTGAGCAACATATTGCTCAAAATTTCAAAAAACATATTTTTTATTTTTAAAAATAAATATATTTTTTTATAAAATTCAAAAACCAAACAAAAAACCAAATATTTTGAGTTAAAACTACAGCTCAAAAAAAGTCCGTATTTTAATTTTTTTTTCTTTTGACACAATTATAGTTAAAAAAAAGCGAACTAAAAATCTTCCAAGTGTAAAACCATGGTATAATATTGTTTATAGTTCAAACATTGTTCATAGTACGTATTATAATAATTTTATGTTTTATGTGTTTCATGCCATTGTGCCTAGTTCGTGTATTAAATGATAGGAGTCAAATGACGGCACTTCATATATTTATTTCATTTGATATGGGGAATAAATCTAGTTAATTACTTGTGCGGTGAGGTCTTTGGTCTTTCCGATTGTTTTAGTTTAAGTTTCGTCCTTGATTGCATTCAATTATTTCGAATGCTTTATTCATGACTTCGTCATCTATCCTTTCTCTCGAAGGTGATTAATTAACTGGAAGGATATTTAATTGGTTTTCATTTAGGAGAAGCTTTGCAATGGAACGTAATAGCAATTATCAGAATTTAATTACTCGGTCTAATTGCTGCTCTTCCGGTGGTAATCTGTGATTGAACTATTTCATTAACTATATATGAGGATGTGAATCTTCTGGGTCTTAGAAATTCTATTTACTCTTTTGTCGGTTGTGAATTATCGGTTCAGATTAACATTTGTTTCTTGGATAAAAGGAATAGCGTTGGGAATCAACTCTCATTATCTCAAAATGAATAGGTTTCCTTAATTTTCATATTTAATTTCATATTTGTTCGAAAGGAGTTGGATGAAGAGCTCTAATGATTGATTAGTTTTTATTGCTCTTTAGAGATTTTAAAGGAATGTTCATTATATTAATGGGTAGTTTTATGAGCTACACACAAAAAGGAGATCTCCGTTCTCGCATTCTTATGAGTGACGTTTTTGTTACATTTTTTTTTTAATGCAATAGGTTTTAGAAATTGAGCTTTGAGTAATAGTTGGCGAGTTAAATTTCGTAAAGGAACGATTTCATTCATTATTATATCATTCGTAAATGTTTCTTATACACACAGGAGATCAGAGCTGTTTTTTTTCTGCCTTGGGTTTTTACAAAGCTAAAGTAGAGAAACATTCAGTGTCAAATTAGTCTAATACGACTTGTAGCTAAAGCAAATACAAATTAAGAGTATTTGTCGAATAAAAACTATTAATCTCATCAATAAGTAGTACTTAGCTTATATATAACACAGAAGACCTCAGCTGTTTTCATACTTGTAAGTGGAATCTTCGTTAACTAAATTAAATCTTCATTAGCTATTTTTTTTTAAATGTTAGTATTGAAAGCATTTATGGAATACGAATCAACACTTTTATCAATTAAGTACCCTTTATTTCATCTCCGCAACTTAAATACACAGGAGATCTCCGCTGTTGCTGTATTTGTACTTTATGATGGTTTGTTACTAAACTCCTTCTAGGACCTCCGTATCTTATTTGTAACTAAAGTAGTTCATTATTTAGCATTGAGAGAATTTATGGAATACTAACCAATACTTCTATCAGTAAGTAGTCTTAAGCTCATCTCTGCAGCTTATGCACATAGGAGAGCTCAGCTGTGTTTGTTCTTCTAGGTTACTTCTTTATTACTTGCAACTAAAGTGGAAATAAACCTAATATTGAGATTATTTGTCGAATACAAACCATTTATTTTATCAATAAATAATACTTAACAGATCTCCGCAACTTATAACACAGGAGACCCAACTTAAACAATACTTAGCAGATCTCCGCAACTCATAACACAGGAGACCCAACTTAAACACACAGGAGATCTCAGCTGTATTTGTTCTTGTTGTTCTTATATTGTATATCAACCAATATTCAAATCAATTAGTAGCTGATTTCCATAGTCTTATATGTACCCAAGTATTTGTTTTTGAAGATTAAGTCTTCTCTTCTTGTAGCTAAAGTACTCTAATATATAAGCCTTTCTTAGCTCACCTCAGACTCTCCGATACAGGAGATCTCCGCTTGCTGGTTTGTTACCTAAACTATAGAGATACATTTAGTATTGAGAGAACTAGTCTAATACACATCAACAAGAACTCCTTATCCTGAATGAAATTTGTTCTCCCGCAAATTCCGGAATTCATGACAATACAGTCATCATATTCATCCTCAGAAGTACACACGACATCATCCGTGTAGATATCAAGTGCGTATCACATATACACCCAAAAATTGATTTAATGGTGAGCTCATATCGTTTGTATCTCTTAAGACTATCTGAGAACAAACCGAAAAGTATTACTATGATAAGCACAGAACACAGATCTCCTATGTTTGTTGTTCTTGTAGGTTTGTTATTTGTATCGGAAAATTGAGTATTGAGAATACCGAAGACGAACCAATACTCCATAAAGCATTCCTTAGTATATATCATCAACTGTTACCCTCAGGAGATTTTCGCTGTTTTCATTCTAGTAGATTTTTTATGTGTAACTAAAGTGAAAGAACATTGAGTATTGAGTGTATTTGTCTAAAACTTACCAATCTCATATCAATATGCACTTCTTATCTGATCTCCGTATCTTATACCCACATGATACTTCCATTGCCTTAGCTTTTGTAGGTGACATTCTCGTTACCGGTAGCTAAATTTGTTGAACAAGAAAATTTAGTATTGGTAGCATTTAGAGAATACAAATCAGCTTACCTCATACTCGTAACATATACACACAGGAGACCTCCGCTGTCTTTATTAAAGAACAGATACATTTTGTATTGGAAGTAATACGAATAAATATTCTACCAATTACTATTGTTTAGCTCATCTCCGAAACTTATACACAGGAGATCTATGTTGTATTTGTAGTATTGAGAATATTTGACAAATGAGAGCCACAAAAAACATTTATTAGGTGATCTTCGCAACATTTACTCACAGGAGATCTCTGTTGCTTCCCCGGGAGATCTCCGCTCTTTTATTCTCGGAAGTGACGTTCTTACTCCCAGGAGATCTCAGTTGTCTCATGAAAATTGAACAACCAGAAAAGAATGCCTAATACCATACAAAAATCCAATGCTCTAAAAATATAATAAAACCTGCGTTTTCCTCTATGAGTAAAATAGCAAATCAAATTTTCCATACCACAAAGGAATATCTTACAACATAAATTCAATTAACAGCAGCTCCGTTCCACACGTAACCTAGTTTTGTATCCTCTTTCATACCATCTACACTCTATTATTGTAGCAATTTTTCCAATCTAAAGCTTCCATTATCATCTTTTTTGACGTGGAAAATATTTAAATTCTTTCATAAAAGTCCTATAAAAACTAATTAAACCTTTTTTTCTCTCTTCTTTCTTTTTCCAGGTGAGTGTGTTACCACTGAAGTGCATAAAAATAATCAAGCAGATTATCATAATTATAATATTACTACAAGAATGTCAACGATGACTGTCAAGGAGTAAGACTAACTAAGGGAAGCGAAAAAGGAAAAGGAACTCTGTGGTGCTAATTGCACCGCTTTAACCGAAACATCATACAAAAACAAACAACTGATGATATGCACAGTTGTTTCCAACAGGAAAGCAAATAATTCTTTCCACCCATCTTGAAAATTGCAACTGTTTATTTCTGTATACGAGCAGAGCAGAACAGAACGAGTTCACCCGCCCGCCCGCGCTCCATTTATATGATGGAATATACTGAACTGATCCTACCCTAGCTGATTCTATGTAAGAAACGAGAAGCACTTAAATCCTTCACTGTACACAGTGTTTGGTTTCTTTTGGTGTTCTGGGAAAGGAACGGAGGAATAAGAAAGAATATCATATTTCGTAATTTTTAGAACATAAAACATTAGCTGCTGAGGCTTGTCTGCTGTGTTGTGCTCGGTACGGGAGTCGTTCCGTATATATATGCTTAATTTAGTAGAACAAAGGCATTGTTTTCTCAGCATGCATTTAACAGCAAAGGATAACAGAGCTTTCTCCTTTCTATTCGATTCTATTCTCAGTTGTGTTTAGGTTCTTCTATTTTGCTCCTTCTTCAACATTTCTTGTTGTGGTTTTAGGATGGGAATCTGAATGAAGACAATAAAACGTTGTGCTGCGGGAAACATTCATTTTTATTAATTTCAGTTTTAGACGAGGGGAATTAACTGACTGCAAAGAATTTAGATCCGTTCACAGGAATTGTGAGCAAAGAATTCTAGACATTTCCTGTTGTTTTATTTTGCTGTTGCATTGCAGGTCGGGGGAATTCGTGGTTATGATGCATTGGATGGAAAGTTATAGGTGTTTGGTCATTTGGAATTTATTTCTTTTTTTTCTTCTTATTTTATTTTTAAAATAAAAAATAGTGGTATTATGTCCATGTCCGTCTGTCTGAATTGATCTACATGGATGAGTGGATGAGGACGTTGGTGAGTGAGAGGGATGTGTGAAGGAAGAGTGAGTACATGATGACGTGAATGAACACCAACCAACGACCTGTCTCATTACATAATTTCCTTGTGATCGGTCCTTCCTCCATCCGTCTGAATCAATAGGGTAAATGAGTATATAGACACACAGGAGATCTCCGTTGTATATGTTCTTGTTGGTTTGTTAATTAGAGATAAATTGAGTATTAAGAGCATTTTCCTAAAACGAACCAACAACTAACTAAACCACAAAAAGAGCCAAATATATAGCAGTGACATTAAGATATATTTGCTTCCTTCCTATGTATTCACCAGCTGGTTTTCTACATAATTCATATGACGATTATCTGAACGATGGCGTTGATTCAGAATCTACACAGAATTTGTCTCCACCTCTATCGGTTTGCGGTGTCATCGGTCCAGTTTGTGTTCCTTTTGATGTAAGCTCTCCTTCAAGGAAATCTAACCATCTCAACCATTGTCATTTCGGATCTAGCTTGTGCGATCTTGTTTGATGGAGTCTCATCCGACATGCGCCATACATGTCCAAGCTGTTGTTTTCGTACTCTATCTACGATACTGGAGTCTGCATATAGCTAATAATTGTATCGTATGCGCCACTCACTGTTTGCATGCATAGTACGATCAGATCATACGAAGGACCTTCCTCTCATATATCCTCAGAAGATTTGTGTTTGATTCTGAAATGTTAACGACTCAGCCCCTATATCAGAACAGGTATAGGATAGTCCTGTAGATGTTTAGTTTAGTGCTTCTCCGGATGAATCTCGACCTTAACACTCTACTTAGCTCAAACAACAAGCCTGATTCTCCTTTTGATCCCTTGAGTAATGTCGTTTTGGGTGTTAACTGAAGATTCAAGATAAGTGAAAAGTCTGAGTCTGAGGCCCATTGATGTAGCATGTCTACTGATGTTGTTGTAGCTTGTCTTCAGATCTTCTACAATTCTTGTGACATTGTCAATGTCATCTGCATACGCCAAAAGTTGGACAGACTTGACTATTATGCTGGATATTAGCTCTTAGAACAATGATTTCCAGGAATACATTGAACAGATCACAGGAAAGTGAATCTCCCTGTCTGAGACCTTGTATGGTGTTAAAATCTTCCAACACTTTTTTGTTTACTCGAACTGGTCTTTTTGTCTCTGCTAGGGTCATCTGACATATAGTAGGATGAGTCTCGTAGGGATGCCCAGTTCCATCATTGCCGAACATAGTTATAGTTTATCTCTAATGATGCACGACAGGATCTTAATGCCGAGTTAAGTACACTGATTCTGCGACAGTCATTGCAGTCCTTCTCATCACCTTTTTTGTATATGGGTGTTATGATACTGAGGCTCGGGATGCTCCTCAGATATTTGGTTCGCTGATGTTTTTGTTGAAGTTCTGAGAAGTACTCTCTCCAGCGTGCAAGAGTGTCTTCGTCTTTTACCAATAGCTGTCCTATTGTATAGCCCTAACGCTGTCTTTTCACCTATTGGTAGAACTTTCTGGTGTCTCCTCTTCCTCTCAAGATGAACTAAATGCAACTTAAATACACAGGAGACCTCCGTTGTATTTAATCTTGTTGGTTTGTTACTTGTATCTAAAGTAGAAGAAAATTGAGAAATTTGTCTAATACGAACCAATACTTTTTATACACCTAGGAGTCCTCCGTTGCCTTTGTTCTTGTCAACTTCTATCAAGCACTCTTTAGCTCATTTATGCAACTTAAACACACAGGAGATCTCCGCTGTTTCCGTTACGTCCCAACTTAATGCCTGAGATGTATCGCCTGATATCAAAAGTCAAAGATTAATTAAAAAATGTTCTGGATTATAATTAGAGTCTTACTAGGATTAAAGCTATTATTTAGCTTGGTTTTGAATTGAACTTATGAAAACTAGTAGAACGTTAACTATAAGAAATGGTTAAATATTACTACTTTTTGTCAGCGAAAGAAACTACAACATTATGTTGAATTCATCTGTTATGCTCTCTTGAAAGTTTCAAGAAATTCGACAGAAAGAGAGAATTTAATAAAAAATACTATTGTTGTTTAATTTTGATTTTCTACAAATCACAACTAAACCGAACAAAACCCCACAATGTTAGGGATTACAAGTAGAAGTTATAGCTTTAGAAATGTTACATACTATTGTTCTTTAAGTGTTAGATAGACAGACGGACGAAGAAGCGTCATAAATCAAAAGAGCATTTTGAAAAAGTTCAGAAATAAGTATTGAAACACTATAAAACAAAATTATGAGTTTTGATAAAACAAAATAATGAGTTTTGAAATTACAATTTTAAAAAGAAATTTAAAAAACTCGATTGACTTCAAAGAGGGGCGCCACCATCTTTAGAATATTTACCTATTTCTTGAGAATGACTAGAGGATTAAATATTTTTTGAGATTGACTAAAGTATGTCTTTCGTCACAATGATCGAGTCCTTGCCTTAGCCAGAGGAGGGGCGCCACCATCTATATTTATTAACCAACTTGCCATTGTGATTGAGTTTTATCTTGTCTCTCTAGAGAACGACTAAAGTATTTAATATATTTGATATGACTTTTTTGAGAATGACTAAAGTAAGACTTTTTTGACAATGATCGATTTCTTTCCTTGGTCAGAGGAGGGGCGCCATCATCGCTAGTTTTGAAATTACTTTTATAAGTATATATTTTGTGTTTTTGATCATCTTTTTGATGTTCTTCCTATATTTTATAACTTGTTTCAAAAGTTTTAATTCCTTTCATTAGCCAGAGGAAGGGCGCCACAATCGCGAGTTGCAGTATTGACTTCACAGTATGCCTTGTTATAAAAAAAAGAAACGACAAATTAAAACAATCTTCAAAAGTAATAGTAACACAAATAGAAAAAAAAAGAATGGTAGTAGGAAAATTCCGTTTTATTTTTGAAATTGCTTTTACAAATTTATTCATATAATTTTTTCTAATCTTTTAATTTGAGGTATAAAGTCCTGACTTAACGCATAAAATTTGTATGGGAGAATTCAGGCACTAAATCCATGGACGTTATGTCCCAGGCGTTAAGTCGGGGCGTCGTCTTCTTTACTTGTAGCCAAAGTAGTTGAAAATATCACACAGGAGATCTCCGCTGTATTTTTTCTTGAAGATTTGTTACTTAGAGATAAATTGTGTTTTAAAAGTATTTGCGTAAAACAAACCAATAGTCACAAAAAAAAACAAATTTTTAGCTGATCTCAGCATCTTAAACATTTAATATCGAAAATATTTGTTAAATGCGAACCAACACTTCTATCAATTAATCACGCTTTAGTTCATCTATGCAACTTAAACACAAAGAAGATCTCCGCTATATTGTGACAAAATGACTATTGAGAGTGTTTGTCTAATACGAACCAATACTTTTTATACACTTATGAGACCTCCGCTGTGATTGTTCTTGTAAATTACTTGTAGTTAACAAAACAAACTTGAGTCACTTTATTTCCACTTTACCTATACACAGGAGATCTCCGCTGTATTTGTTATTTGTAACTAAAGTGTACGAAAATTTAGTATTGAGAATATTTACCGAAGACGAACCAATACTCCATATAGTATTCCTTAGCTGATTTATGCAACTTATACCCACAGGAGATCTCAGCTGTTTTTTTTCTTGTAGGTTTGTTATTTGTAGCTAAAGTGGATGACATTGGGTATTAAGAATCTCCGTTGTCCTTGTGGATAAAAATTGGATATAAAGATTATTTATCGAATATGAACAAATACTCCATGAAACATTCCATAGCGAATTTTACACACAGGAGATCTCCGCTGCATTTTTTCTTGTATATAGGTTTGTTATTTGTAGCTAATGTACGATTAAGCTAAGGAAAATTGAGTATTAAGAATATTTACCGAAGACGAACCAATACTCCAAGAAACATTCCTTAGCTGATCTCAGCCACTTAACCAAACCGGAGATCTCGGCTGTATTTATTCTTGTAGGTTTGTTATTTGTAGCTAAAGTGGACCAACATTGATTATTCAGATTATTTATAGAATATGAACAAATACTCCATGAAACATTCCGATCGTATTTTACTCACAGGAGATCTCCGCTGTATTTATTCTCCGCACCTCCAACCGTCGTTCTGAATTGATTAGTGCGATGAGTGCTTGATTGATATCTAGAATGTATAACATAATTATAACATTTTTTTTTTTAATTTTAATGTATAACACATTTTTATAAAGCCGTAGGTAATTGTGCGGTTTTGTTGCAACTTCTTCTTGCTTGCATCCTTTTTTCTCCATATACATTTTCTGTTATCCGTGGTTTAGAGTAACTCCGCAAAGTTCAAAACAAAACAAAATATTTAAAACTAACACAAAACAACACCTGCCAATTACTCTATTGCACATCGTAGTGAAATGGCTCCGGAGGGTCCGCGCAAAAACCTGCTGTCAAAAATTTCAAAATAACCGACATTCATTATCTAGCGGCTAAATAAACTTTTTAAACTATCCTTTTATTAAAATTACCTTTTTATGAGTGAAAAAAATATATGAAAAATAACTTTCAGTCGCCAACCCACTTTTCCAATCCTTTATCTTCCTTGTCAGGCACAAACAAACGGTTATAGAGGAACAAAAAAAAAAGGAATGAAAAGAGAGCGAACCAACCAGGAATCCATTTTGATGTCCTGAATTTCTAAGCAATTAATAAAGTTTGTTTTGTTTCTGAAAATTACCAGAATTATAGTCCTGACAGCCCCACCATATCCTCGTTCCTTGATAGCATATAAATATACAAACAAGAAAAAAAATGAAAACAAAACACCACCACGAAAACGGGTCATCTCCTTTTTTTGCTATGAGTCCTTTTTGTTGTTCTGACTACTGAGTTCTCAGAAACTGCTAGTGAAAAAAAAGTTTTTTATATTTATTTCATAATAACAACACTGCGGCATTGGCAAAATATGTACGTGCAACTCGAGAAAGAGGTCACAAAACAGTACAACCATACACCACAAGAGATATTGCCACACAGATGGCTTATGGGCTCCCTTGTTGACTCTCCTCTCACTTCATGTCTTCTTCATGATATAGGGTGTTTGGTCTTTAGTGACAGTTGGCTAATATTAACTTGTGTGCAGATTTTTTTGGGACAAGGAGGTTTCTAGGTTTGGTAGAGCATTTACAATTTGAATCCAGAATATTTAGTTTAAATGGAACGGATTTTTTTCTTAAGAAATGTTTTTATTCTCATGTTTTTTACATTATGTAAATAATTCGTGACTAAAGCGTTGATTTTATTTGAGGGAGTTTTAAAAATCAATGGAAGATATTAAATGTATTTTTCCTTTCTATAAATAACAATTTTTAGTTCCAGCCAATCAAAACGAGCGTTTATTTGTATAATCTTCTTCTTCTTATTTTTAAAATGTGCGTGGAAATAAATCATAGCATATACTAACATCCATTTCACATTAAATTGTCTTTTGAAACAATTTCCATTGTCTTTTAAAATCAATACCTTTCTTTCAGTTCCGGCCAATCAAAACGAGCGTGATTTTGTATCAATTATTTCTCGAGCGTTTTTATTGGGCTAAATTTGAATGATTGAAAAAAACTTATAATCAAGTTAAGTTTAAGAAAATTGCCAAGGTAAAAAGAGCCCACCTTGTCCTAACACCCTGTCAAATAGCATCCAGTCCGCCACATATATAGAAGTGGAATAATAATTGTTAAAAAGCTAGTGAAGTACATAATAACCCTCCATGACAAACTACCAAGCACCCATGAAAGAGGATATAGTGTTTTTTTGGTTAGGGTTGAGGACTATCAATTTTGCTGCTCTAAAACTGCTGTGTTGTATGCATAAAAGTGAATGGATGGAATGAAATGAAATGGGAATGAAAGAAGAGTTGTGGAATCAGAGGAGAAACTAGAAGACGGAGAAGAATAGTACAGGTGCTCTACTACTCCACTCTCTGTAATAATTTATTCTAAACTGAAAACTATAATCCTATTTATTTCAATTTCAAAGTGTTTTGATTTTCTGCTTTCTTGCTTGTGACCTAACGACCTATACCTAACCAAGAACAGCATTGGTTGATGGTGGTGGAAAGGTGTGAGAAGGAAATTCTCTATTTTGTGTTTCTCGTTCACTGAGGGAAAAAGGGTGGACTTTTTGTAATATGCCTAAATTTTGAAAATGATATGTTGCTTTTCGTAAGGGAACGTTAAGTTTTACGTTACGTTTTTGTTGAAATTATGTAAGGAAGTTCAGTTCAGAAGGAAATATGGGTATCGTTGGACGGGGAATATTTAGAGGAGTCTGGAAGTGTTCTCAGAATATTGTTGTTATTCTTATATATGTAAATATGAATAAAACGTTCTAAAAATAAAAACAAAAAAAAAAAAAAAAATAAAACAAAAATCCTGTATGTTTTTAACGGGAAACAAGAAAAAGAAAATATTATAAAATTAAAACAAAATAATGTTCAAAATATTTATTTATTTATTTAGGTAGTTGGTTGGTGTATGTGTTAGCACTCTCGCCTTCCAGTCTGACAATTCTGAGTTCGATCCTCAGTGCACGCGTCTGAATTTTTCGTAAGAAATTTTCTTTCGTGTGAGTCGGATATACTACCTGACGCCACCCTCGTCGCTTCGAAAATAACACAAAATGAAAAACAAGAAATAAAAGAATTAAATTAAAATGAAATCAACATATAAAATACCATCAAACATTAAAAACAAAACAACAAAACTAAAAGTAAAAATAAATATAAATATTAAACAATTTAAAAGAAAATATACAAAAATTAAATAAATATTAATAACAAACTTTAATAATAAAAACAAACAAAGAAAAGAATTAAAATATAAAAGAACTCTAAATTCCAATGAAAACTATGAAACATTAAAACAAAGAAAGTAAAAGTATTAAATTAAAAAACAGACATTAAAACAGAAAAAAACTAGAAATTAAAAAAAAAAAACAAAAAAACAAAAAAACAACGAAAAATACCAACAAAAATTAAAAAGGTAAAATTAACTAAACATTAAAAATAAGAATATAAAAAACCAAAATTTAATAAAACGTAAGTATGTCAAATAAATATTATATCTAAGAAATAAAAAAGATGATTGTAAATCACAAAAAAAACAAACAAATATTAAACATTGAACAATGTTATAATACAAAAAGAAACAATCTTTAAATTAAATAATAAAAATAACTAAAAATAAAAATGAAAAGATAACAAAAATTGCAAGATATTTAACATTAACTCAAAAAATATTTAAAAATTGATAAACAAATAATAAAAACAAGGAAAAAGGTAAAATTATCTAAACATTAAAAATAAGAAGAAAATAATCCAAAATTTAATGAAACATAAATATAAAAAATATCGTAAATAATAAATTTAAAAAAAAAATGATTGTAAATCATAATAAAACTACAAGACCAAATATGAACAAAAATTAAAGGTAAAATAGCTATATATTCAAAAAGTAAAACAAATTAAATAGAAAATAGACCAACATTTAATAAATCTTAATAGTTAAAAAATAACATTTAATTATATTTTTAATTAGTAATTAGTAGTATTAGTAGTAAATAAAAAAATCACTAAATGTTAAATAATTCTTATTCATAAAAAAAATAAAATATACAATTAAAAAGAAAGTGTTAAATAATCACAACAGAAAGTCAAAGACATACAAATATTAAATATCAACCTTAAAAAAATTAAGACAAATTAAAAAATAAAATTAATATACCAGAAATATTAAGAAAAAAAGAAAATATAACAAAATACTAAAATATTATTAAAAAATAAAACTTACTAAAATTTTTGTTAAAAAAATACAAATTTGAATAAAAAAAGAAGAAAATAGTAAATCACAAAATAAACTTTAAAGAATTATTAATAACGTTAACTTTAAAAACAACGAGAATTTCAAAAAAAGGGAAATAAAATGTTTAATAATAACAAAAAATTAAAAAAGTTAAAAAAAAAATGTTAGTTAAAAAAAAAACTTTAAAAACAACGAAGATTAAAAAAAAATATTAAACATTAATAAGTAAGAAACAAATTTTAAAATTAAAAAAAAAGAGCAAGACCAACAAACAAAAAACAAAGTAAAAATATTAAAAAAATATAACAAAATAAATTTTATGTTAAAAAAAAGAATTTAAAGTAATAATAATAAAAAAAAAATAGTAAATCACAAAGGATTTACAATACAATAAAATATTAATCATAAACATAAAAAAAATTAACTGTAAAAGAACGTAACGCATTAAAAAATTAAGAAGATATACCAAAATATGAAGAACAAAAAAAACAAATATAACACCAAACATTTACAGAAAAAAAATAAGATACTAAAAAGTTTAGAAGAAATTATAATAAAGTAAATATTGAATATTTATTAATTAAAAATTAAAAAAAAAAAAAAGATATAAAATTAAAAAAAAAAAAATAGTAAAACATAAAAAACTACAAGATACATGAATTTTAATCATTAACATAAAAAAATTAAAAAAACAACAACAAAATTTAAAATAAATAAAACTAAAAACAAAATGTAAAAATAATTAAAATAAAAAAAAGCTTTAAATTAAAAAGAAAAAAACAAAAAAAGCATTAAAAAAATATACTAAAAAGTTTAGAAGGAAATATTACAAATAAAAATACAAATAAATATACAAATAAAATATTTAGTAAAAAATAAAAAAAAAATATTGAAAATTAAAAAAAAATAGTAGAACATTAAAAACCTACAAAATACATGAATGTTAATCATTAACATAAAAAAAAAAAAATTAAAAAAACTTAAAATTAAAAAAAAAAAAAAACAAAAAAGCAAAAATTTAAAAAATACTAATAAATATTAATAATCAAACAAACAAAAAATATATATATTTATAGTTAACTACAAAAAAACTAATATAATGGAATCATTTTTTTTTATTTTTTTTAATTTAATTTTATTTTCTTGACTATTAAGAACTATTTAAATTTTGTTGTGTTTTTAATATTTAGTTATTTTCTTTTTTTAATGTTTGATGGATTTTTTGTTGATCTTATTAATTTAAAGTTTTTTTTATTAATGTTATGATTAATATTTGTGTGTCTTGTAGGTAATTCCTTAAACTATTATTGTTTATTTATTTTATAATTTTACTTACTTAGATTTATTTAATAGACTTATCAAATTTTTAAATTTTGTTTTTTCAATTTTTGTTTTATTTTTTGTTTTAAATTTAAAGATTTTTGTGTATTTGTCTTTTTTTTATTGTTTATGTTTAATATTAGC
>JXPG01041364.1:1683-15850 GCA_001015175.1 Megaselia abdita | reverse complement strand
GGACTTGAGAAATCGATAAAATACGGTGACCCTTAAAAAATCGAGGTCGGCCCTGGAAAGAAATTTAAGTTGTTTCTAACTTAAAATCACCTCCTCTTTCCATTTCTTGAATCAAAATTTCGGAAAAGTTAACGAAAGGCCGAAAATGCATAACCTGAAAATTTAAGGCGTGGCCCTGGTGAAAAAAAAGACGTCATCCAGTTCTTATATGTCCCCAAAATATCAAAGTTCTAACTTAACGGGAAGTAGGTGAAAAATTAATCGCAAGATTCTCTATTAATTTTTTAGCAAACCTTTTTCAAAGAAGTTCTACTAAAACCATTCTAATATAAAAAAAATCAAAGTTTGTTTTCGAGATTAAAAATATAAATATTTAAAAAAAATATGAATTCTTATTTAGCTTGCGATTTTTTATTTGCTTAATTCACAAAAACCTATACTAAATTTAAATCAAAAACGGTTTTAATAAAGTAAGACTATAGTCAATGACTATTAAATTTATGTCCGAAAGTTTGTAATCATTTTTGTATATTCATACTTTTTTTTAAATTCTTTCAGAATAACGTGAAATTATTATAAATTGTTTGTATAGCCTTTAAATATTAATTATAATTAGTAACGTTCATAAACATTTCTTGATATAATAATATTTTGTTTATATCTTATAAAAAAAGTGTAAAAAAGCCTTTCATCCATATCATCATCATCATCATCATCATCCATACTTTGTATAATTTTTAATTAATTTTGATTCAAAGTTGGGGTATAAGAATATTTTTTCTGTTTTTGTTAAAAAAAATCGAATAAAAATTATATAATATATTCAAATGTCTATTGTTAAATGATTATAATTGCGTAATTCGAAAATAATTATAACACTTACATTATATATATTTTATATTCTATTATATTCCTCAATTCAAAATTAAAAAGTAAACAAATAAAGAAATAAAATTTCCAAGACCATGATTTATGACTCCTCAACAAAAATAAGACCTGACATATTTTTTATTCTTGAAATTCTCACAATATAAAGATGCAAACATTTATTGAAATAAAGAATCACGTATTTGATTCTTCAAAAACTATTGAGAAAGTGTTGTTGAAAAAGAGAGAACGGATATGATTCATCAAAAAACGATTGAAGAGGAATACTTGAAACAGCGATTCAGTGGACTCTAATTGTGTAGCCATTATCTTATCTTTCAAAATATCTTTTAAAATTTTAATTCAATATTTGAAAGACTTGATTCTCTTAAACGAACTACTGATCCCTGACTCATTTTGATAAAACATACTTTCCAAAATTCACTTTTTCAAAGTTTATTTGGCAAATAAAGTCTTGGCTTTGAACACGTTTATTTTTGCTTTGAATTTTTAGAGTCATTTTATTTAGCGTGTAAATTTTAAATCAGCTTAAAACATTTTCAATTCAAAAACATTCTTCAATTCTGTTTTCAAAACGTTTCCCAACATTTTTAAATGTCAACAAATATTATAAAAAACATTTCTCTCATGCATTGAAAAAAAATAAGTTTTCAAATTTAAAATTTTCCGGTATGGAACTTAAAGTTTTACTGTTAGAGTAGACCCCAATAACTATGGCTTTAAAATGTAAAAGAAAGTGAAATGGTTTTAAAAGCTTTATTATTGCACAATGAAATGTTCCTTTTTAAAGATTTCAAATTAAAGCTTTAAAAGATTTATTTTAAAATTTAAGATATTAGTTAGAAAAATTATTGATGATTTGGAATGAACGAGTGTTTTTTTAAATAATTGTGGATTTAAAAAAAAATTGTTCTCAATTTCTAAAAGACAAAGCTACACAAAAACAAAACGACGAATTTACTCAAAAAGATGAGATTTATTTACTTGAACTTTTACAATTAACAATTTTTGATTACTCAAAAAACTATGGGTTGATGAAACATTTTGGTATGGTTTAATTCTTAATTAAGTTTATTACTCTAAACCAATTACATTAATGAAAAAAAGTTACAAAGTTAAATTAATATTATATGAGGTAATTTAATTTTTAAAATTTTGAGTATTATTTAAAATAATATATAAGGTAGGAAAAACTAAATCTAGGTTTTTCAAAAAACCTAAGAATTTACTTCGTTTAAGTGTTACTTATTTGAACATTGAAATATCCAGGAGGACTAGTTTCGCCTTTTCTCGAGTTTTTTATTAAATTTTTGAATATCTGAAAACGGAAGAATGAATCTTAAAGCTCTAGTGTAAATCATTACAATCAGTGTACTAAAAATTACAAGTTTTAAGGTGTAATGTGTACACGTCAAAAGCTGAAGCCTTTTTTTAAACTTGCAATGGAATACACATCTGTAAATATGAAGATTTGTGTCAGCCAAACAATTTCAAAAATAATTTACCCCTACAAGTTTAAGACTCAAACGCTCAGAGGTGTAATGCTATATCTACACCTCAAACGTGTAAATTTAACACCAGTGATGGGAGAAAAAAAGGAAATTAATATTTTAAAATACAATTATTTGATTTAATGAAAAGATTTAAGTAAGATTTTTTAAAACTAAATTAAAAATAAATAAAATAAAGTCTTAAAATAACACAATTGACTTTAAATGTTTACTGTTTTATAAAAATTAAAGCAAATAAAGTTCAAATCCTCTTACCAATTTATAAATGTATTTTATAATCAATAAATCATTAATAAAAAAAGATATAATCAAGGATAACAACTTTTACCACGTCCTTAAAAAAAATGAATAAAACCACCCACATACACGAATCGCATTACGATTGATAAACAAATTTTAATATCTGTTTGAAATAAAACCTCCTATTTAAACATATACAATTACAATTTAATTCAAACTATTATCCTCAAGTGTCCTTTCCATATCCACTCGACCCCCTCCTGATGCTCATATCCAATGAACTCAAAAGGAAAATGGAATGAAGAGGGAAAAAGTTGTTGTGTCTATGATGATAGTGCTGCTTCTGATATTACTGCTATGCCATGCCGTTGTTGTTCATCCATCCAATGCAATATGTAGTTCTATATGTATTCCATTGTTATACACTCTACCGTTTCTCCCTTCAATATAAAAGATTTGCGGAGACGAGTATATGGTAGAGTGGAAAAGTAGAAAAGAACCCCAGTTTTATGGTCAGTCAATAAAATCTAACAACCCCAATCAACTCGTTCGTACGTTCGTATATTTCCTCTTTCCCACAACAGTACAATGGTTTTAATGGGGCGAGAAGCAAAAAAGTAGCACCAGTATAAGGGAATAAGAAAAAACAATACCCACTCTACAATTTTTATTTCTATCGTCTCTCCAGGGTATAAAAGTGTTCTCTGCTTTTCTGTTGTACGTACACTATACACCAGAGCCAGCCAGCAAATCTATCTTTGTATAGTTCCCATTTTAAACCAATCAAGCAACCTTTAAAATCCTCTTCTTATGATTTTCCTTTTTATTATTATTTTTTTTTTGCTCTGTATGTCTCCAATAGCAATATGGGATGCGAAAGAATATAATTCCTTTTTTCTTGTGTTTGTGTTCAAGAGGATATTTTTGGGGATTATAATATGAATGAAAAAATTTACTTGCTTTTCTGAAATCGGTGCACAGGGAGGAAGGATATGGGGATAAATTTGGTTTACGTTATGAAAGGAAATTGCTGGTAAAAGTAGTGCTCAAGGTAAATGGTATTGAATATCCGCGCTGAACGAAATGTTCCGATATCAGATTAAAATTTAAGTATAACTTGGAGGAATTGAGATTTTTGTAATAATTCACATAATGATTTTTGTAATGATTCATTCCTATAAGGAATATCAGTGTAAAAACTAAGATTGTAGAAGAAATTCATTATTTAGCATTATTTTTTTTTTCATAGATTTTACAATTTTTGCTCTTAAACAATTTCAAATCTCTTTGATTATCTTAATAATCATAATTTCAAAAATTGTTACAAAATCCTAAACTGGAAAATTTGGTTTCAATTCAGAATTTGTTTCCATTTTAATTTAAAAACTTTTCTGAATATTAATTTCAAACCTTTATTACTATTCTTTTTTTTTTTCTTTTTTTTTTTGTATACATTTTTTCATCTGTATATATTTTTTGCGCTGATTCCAAAAAATATCTTTCTGATTTTTCAAGATATAAATATTTGAATATGTTTGAGAATTCTATAAACTTTTAACAAAATTTTAAGCTTCCAATAAATCCATATAAAAATGAATAAAAACGTTAAAATTTAGAAAATATTCTTATAAATTCTGTATTTTTTTAAAGGAATATATGCTACATTCTAAAAATAGTTTATGTTTTTTTTGTCCACATTTTAGAATATTTAAAATTTTCAAAATCCATATAACATTTAAATATACATATACAAAAAAAAAATCTATCATTTTAATTTGGAATTTAGGCTTAATTTTTTAAGTATTTTGTCTTGTTTTCGTTTGTTCTTTTACAAAAATCTGATTATTAAGTAAGTTGTTTTTTATATAGTTTTTAAAACTCAAATATTAAAACATAAAAATTTAGAAACAACAATTAAAAAATGTATAAACAAGAAAATCGGTTGAATATTTTTGAAATTTTTTAGATTTAATTTCCTAAATCCATAGAAAAATTAAGGAAAACAACAAATTACAACATTTTTACAAATCAAATATTTTATGTATGGTTAATATTTAATTTGTGTGTGTTTTATTTCTTTCTAAATACTTCAATATCCGTAAATTTATATTTATTCATTTTTAAAAACGGTTAATATATCAACTTTCATAAAGCTCAGTTTTTAAGTATTGTATTATTTATATATTCTTCATAACTCAAATATTAAAACAAAAATTTAGTAAAAATTCCAAAAACTTAAAAAAAAACTTTCAAAATCTATATAAAATTTAAAAGAAAATAGAAAACATTTTAAATTTAAAAAACAAATTATGAATTTTATATAATTTTGTTTTTGTGATTTTTTGTCTTAAAATTTATATAAGTTATAATTTTTTTAAAACTGTAAATAGTAATTAGATTATTTTTTTAAAACAAAAACAAAAGATTCTTATTTTTTAAAAGAAAATAATATTTAAATTAAATTTCATCATAAAACAAAAATGTTTTCATCATAAAATAAAAATAAATTCAAAGACAAAATATTTAAATGCCTTACAAAATGTTAAATATAAAGTTCAAAGAACAATACATTTTAAAAGATTTTGATTCAGAATTGTGGCAATATCTTATATTTAGTAATACTGAAAATCTTAAAAAAAATGTATTTCATGTTAAATGAAGATTATATGTTATTATATATACTCTTAATTTCTTTTTAAATGTGGGAGTAATATGAATTAAATTCTGAATAATTCTTATTCTGGCATATATACTTTCTACAAAAACTGTTGTGAAAGAAACATTTTTCTGAAATAATCTCTTACAATCTTGAATTTTGTGTATTTTAAAATTAATAATTAAATTTCATGAAATTCGTTTTAATTTGATTAGGTTTCAAAAACCTTAAATTTCACTGTCGCTTAGAACATTGAAACGAAAGGACATATGCCATTCTGATAAATTAGCCCTATGATAAAAAATAATCTCTTTTAAGCCTTTGTACACAACTAAACGCAAACTTCTTAATAAGGAATTACGAAGAGTCGATTGCGAAAGGTAAGGTAAAGCTGGCTCCTACGGATCTGGATCATCGGGAGTGGGCTCTGGATACCATACAGAATTACGAGACTCCGGACTCTTCTTCTGCATCAGGTATGAAGAAGCCCTCTAGCGATGGTGCGGGGAAGAAGTCTCACGATGCTTCGCGACGACGACATATTCGAGGAGAAACGAGGAGAAAAGAGTGGAGGTAAACTATTCTAAAATTTATTAATAAGATGCCTCTATTCAAAATCGTGGATAAAAACGAGACAAACTTATACGTATCAAGGTCGTGTCGACAAAATTTATTTTTATAATTTATATATTTATAAAATTTATTTATATACGGTTTTTGATAAGAAAACCTGCTGCACTTAGGTTTTTTAAAATATAATTTAGCTTAAGCTCCTAGACATCTGACCTTTCTAATTAGGAACCATAAACTCGACTAGAAGAAAGTTAGTTTATTTGGAAACTTCCGAAAATAATGATTAAAGTTTAAAATCCTCTTCATTAACTTTAAAACGGAGTCGAATAAGATTCACTGAACTAACAAAATTTTAAATGGAATGTTTTGTATTTACTATTTAATAAAATCACTAATTTATTTCAAGAAAGGTCACATTTTAACGAATCTACCCTAAAAAGCTATATATAAATAAAAAACTAAAAATGACAACTAAAAATTCTCTCAATGTATAGTAGAATTCTGAATCTCCCATCAGAACATATACTGGAAATAAAAAGGTTAGCAATTTTATCACTCTCAAGAGGAATTCTCCGTTCTTGTCGATGTCGTCTTATTCACCATACGAACAGACCAAAAAGAAAATAAAAAAGGACTAACATCCACTTAATCTCATCATCAAATCCATTGAATTCCTTTCCTTCAATGAGTGTATACACAATATTTTTCATCAACCCTTAAATTCCAATTCAATTCATTTTTCGATTTCCGAGATATCCTTAGAGGCAATCTTTTCATTTTGGTCTCTCTCTGTGATATAATATGTATGTTTGTAGAGATATACTGCTTTCATCGTTGCCGGGACACCGGAAATCGCAAAAGAATGACTGACTTTTTCCAACTCGTATCAACTTAAAACGGAAAGCAACTCACAAATAGTACATAGATAGCTGGGATGGAATGTTATCCTTTCAGTATAACCGAAGGGTGTACAATTCTGAAGAAGCTGTAACAATTCTTCGGTATTCCCTCTATTCCTTAGAACATCTTATAATAACAGAGGGTTGTTTTCTTAGTTGGTGGTACGTTCAGCAGTATATCTCTTCTCGTTGATGATGGCTGGTGCTGTATAAATGCTGCTCTACATTCCAAACATTTCAACGGCGGAAACTGGTTAAGCTTTTGCTTTTCGAATAACTCTTCCTTTTTATAATGTTTCTTCCCCTTTTATTCTCCTTATTCTTTGTATTCTCAAGTGGAAAGTGGATAATTTAATTGAAATTGAAGTGAATAAATTCGCACGCTTAAGGGTGCAAATGGATTCAGAGAAAAATCAATAGAATACAAAATATCATGTCTATGTTCTCGCCTTTTTAACACTGCATTCTCATCCTTCCATCTGATTGATTAATAATAATAATGTAATTAGGTTTACATTTACTGATCAGATGAAAGTTTTTTGTTTTTTTTTTCATTCAAATTTAGTAGACATATTAAAGGAAATAACGTTTAATATTTTTAAATACAGAGATTGCTTAAAAACCTCACCCTACATATTTACAATTGCAGTCAGAATATTAAAAAAAAGGGGGAGGAAAACAAAATTGTGATCTGTGGCAGTAAGGCAACATACCGGAAATTCGAAAGCAAAGTTGAAGAGTGAAGTGAATATATACTATAATTTTGTATTCTGTTTTTTTTTTTTGTGTAAATTCTGTGGAGTTGTACAATCAGGAGGAGTTTATGAATATAAATTGGATCTTTTACTTCATTCGTTTTAACACAGTAAATTCACACTAGGTGTCTTTGCTCAGAATTTACATCATATTAATGCTATAGGGACACCAACATTACATTGTACTTATTTTTAGTAGTAGTACAATACAATAAAACTAAAATAGTTCGAAACCAACCATTTAAACAATAATGAAAACTTTTATGCTGCCAAAGAAGAACATTTTCTAGAATTGTCACTAGATTTTTTAAGAATCTTACATTTGTATTAATTTTATTTGATTTTTTTTTTATTTGACATGTTTCGTTGTATTATATACACTCAGAAAATGATATACCGAAATTTCCTTTTTTATGACATATTACCGTTTTTCAGAAATTATTTACCAATTATTTTTTAATGTTTGTTAATAAACAAATTAATTAAACATTATAGTCTCTGTGACTAAGAGTATTGACTTTTCCTGAGTTCATCATTTCCTTTGATATTATTTTATTTTTATGAATTTTAGTAGTTTTATCGAAATATTTTCCAAGTTAAAATTATACACCTTAAAAGAGCAAGAATTCACAATCATGTAATTATGTAATGTTTTTTCGAAAACAATATTTTGTTAAAAATGTATAAAACAATTTAAATGGAGAAATTTCATGGAGAAATTTTAAGCGGTTTAGCTTTACATCTAATGTTTGAGTTTCAAAGTTATAATAAACACAATAGTAATTTTCTATAATTCGCTATGTTGCAGGAAATTCTGCGAAATCAAGAAACAACATTTAAATACTTAAAATTTCGATAAGAATCTTGATGAAAACAAAAAATAAAATATATTATTATAAAACATTCCATAAATTCTTTGTTTCTTCTTTTTTCTTGAGTAAAATACTTTTGTTTTAACTATTGACAGTATTTATTTTTAGTACAACAACGGTTTCATGACCCACAATTTTCTTACTTTTATTTTAATAAAGAATATTAGTTTTTTCGCTGAGCGGATTGTTGTAACTTATTTTTATATAATGTTTTATTACATTTATTCTTTGCGGAATTCTGAGATAAATCTAATTGATTTTATAAAATTAAAAAAAATGGTGTTCTCTTAAAATAATATTTATTTTTTTAATAATATTTCTTAGTCGAATGATCGATATTATTTATTTTTTATATTTTATTTTATGTTTATTTTGTATTTATTAATATTATTATTTTTTTTGAATTGCATTGCCGGGTATTTTTTTAATTAACTCAAAATTTTTCAATATTTTCTTGATGACATTTTTTGTTTTGATGAAAAAAAATAATGTTTGGATTTTTTTTTTAAATTAGCATTAATAATATTATAATAATAAATATTTCTTTTGTTTTTATTTGAATATTTATTGTTTTGATAAAAGAATTTTTACGTCTGCTAATCCTGTATTTTTTTAAAATAATATTTTTATTATTTACTCGGCTTTTTTTATTTATTTCTTTTATTTTTTTTGTTTTTAAATATCTTTTATTTTTTTAATTTAAATAAAGAATTTTAATTTTTGCCACTGCTGTTTTTTTATTATTTTTTGTAATTATAATTTAATGTTTGTTTAAATATTTCTTTTTGTTTTTAATTCTTGATGGTATTTATTGTTTTGATTAAAGCATTTTAATTTTTGGTTTAGTTGTTTCTGATTTTTTTAAATTTACTTTTTATTTGTTAATGTTGAGGGAATTTGTTGTTTTTCTGAAATTGAAAGATTTTATATGGAATTTTGAAATCCATTCCAATTCAGATATTTCAGCCCCATCTGCAATTGTTCCTTCCAGGACAATCCCTGTTCAACCATTTCCAATATTGCCCATTTAATAAACACACTCCACTACTATTCGAATTTGAAAATTGTTGTAAGAATGTAATAGATATGGATCGCAATTTCAATGCAAAAATTTACATAAAGTGCAAATTTTCTTGCAGGATGAAAGAAATATTCTACGAACAGCGTATGAGACCATTCCTGCACACGACATGAAGTTTGTCATAGGAGATTTCAACGTGAAAGTAGGAAGAGAAAACATTTTCACCGGGACGATAGGACATGGCATGACAACGGCATGAAATTGATCAGCTTCGCAGCAAAGAGAGTAATGGTGATAAGCAGTAAATACTTCAACATTCATATTAACCAGACGGAGATCCAGTGGATTAAGAACAACAAAGCCCTGCCGGGCTTCTGAATTCAGTCTACAACCGACCAGATATTCAACAAATCCTCGAGGAAATTCACTCACTCACACACCACCTTTTCGTCGATTTCAAGCAAGCATACGACACTCCTACGAGAGATGAGCAATTCAAAGCGATGAACCTCTTCGGCATGCCCTCTAAGCTCATCAACATATGCCGAATGACGCTAATGGAGTTAATCATGAAAGTTGCAAACATCAACACACGTAACATAATCTAACAATCAAGCCAAATTTTGGGATATGCTGACGACCTTTGGCTTTGAAGAAGGGCAATACGAGAAAATGGCGAGTGGCGAATAAGGGTATAACCAAGAATTTTACCAACAGATGTGGGCACTTGCAGATGTGGTTAAAAAAAAGATCCACACAAAAGGTCTCAGATGAGCAGGTCATGTGGTAAGTATGAATGACGACCTACACACTAAGCAAGAATTCGAGAAGAAGCCGCTGGAGTAGGAATAATAAGAAGAAGAGGGGGACAAAGAACAAGATCGGTAGACCTGGTCCAACGAGACGAAGAACAACTACATATACCCACATGGAGAAGAACAGCTAGATCCAGAGATATATGGTCGAGTTAATCCATTCAGCAGAGTCTACTTAAGTAAAGTTTCATCGCTGGATATAACATATACCATTAAAAGAGCTGGAGAGAGTTTTATGGAGCATCTGCATCAGCTTTTTCAAAAAAATATAATCAACTCTGCAACTGCCAAGTGCATTACCAGTGATGATTTAGACAAGGAAAGGAAACCACCGACCAAATCTTCACCTTACGTCAGATTCTCGAAAAGACAAAAGAGTTCCAGATTGACACCCACCACCTGTCCATAGATTTAAAACAAGCCTACGACTGCATCATTAGAGATGAGCTATACACTGCAGTGAACCAATTGGGCATTCCGAAGAGACTTCCAAATATGTCAGATGACCCCAGCATACACGATATCTGGAAAAGCATCGGAACCTTTCATTACATCAAGAGGTTTTCGGCAAGGAAATGCTATTCCTTGTAATTTGTTTATCCAACGTGGAATCCTGCTGTTCAGCAGAACACGGTACGGGCTCCACAGAATCCTAAGGTCTACATTTGTTCGGCTCAATACCAAGCTAAAGATCTACAAGACTCTCATCGTAACGGTCCTGTTATATGGATTCGAATCGTGGACATAATCAGGAGCAGACAACTGCTTGATGTGTTTGAGAGAAAAGTGTTGAGAATGATCTACGGTCCAGTGTGTGAAGGAACTCGAGGACGCGGTTCAACCCCGAGCTTTATCTTGAATGTATAGAATAAGATCTTTATTAGAAGAAATTAGAAAGTCTCCGCCTAGAGATTACACACAAAATAAAACGCCTCTAGAATTCAAAGAAAAAGAGAATCAAACTGGAAAATATTGCGTTGAAAAAGTACCCCAAAAATCTTATTTGAAAAACGTATTTCAATTTCAGTGACATGAAATTGAAAAATAAAGAGCGTCCCTTGAAATAGAGAGAACATATATTATTCATCAAAAAACGATTGAGAAATTATTGGAATAGAGAGATTCAATGGACTCTACTTGGGAAGTATTACCTTATCTTTCGAAAGATCTTTATTAATAATTCAATATTTGAAAATCTTGATTCTCTTAAAATGAACTACTGATTCCTGACTCATTTTAAGAATATATATTTCCAAAGTCCAAAGAGTCTTGGCTTTGAACAAGTTTTCAAATATTTTTTCTTTGAATTTTTAGATTTTATTTTGTGCGATAATTACCAAAAACTGTTCAATGGCCTGTTTCGAGCCCAGAAGTGTAGTGTGAAAGATTGCTGTAGTTCTCTATCGCCACCTGGTGTTTACAAATCGAAATTATCGAATCGGTATTTATCGCAACAGACCTTTTAATTGAGGTATCGAATATCTAGTTTCCACTCCATAAGACTTATAAAAAGCGTGAACTTTGGATGTTTTTGCAAGGATTTTAAAAAATATTTGTATATGTAAAAGACATAAAAATAATGTACATCATATTCAAGTAATTTTCTCTGTGTCTTTCATGTTTTAAAAAACATTTCATTCGAAGATTTTAAATGACTGTGGAGTGCCACGGCAAACCAAACAGAGAACAATGCAAGGATATCTGTTAGAAATTAAATATATTGGTTTTAATGTATATATACTGTAATATGCACATAGGGATAGGATTTAAAGAAGAGAACAGCATCATCCAAACGAGAACGAAAGAGTACTTTGCTCATGGCTTCTATGAAATATATTAAGGAAAGAGACGAACGAACGAACGAGTATCAAGTAGACGGTATAAAGTGGAGATGTAAAAGAGGATGATGAAAGGAGCAAATACAAAAAAGAGGAGAAAAATCAAAAGGATAATAAACCAAACCATTTACAGTTTTATTATTTCTGCTCTTGTGTTATTTTTTGTGCTCGTGAGTGCGGAAAGATGGAAGAGATTCTTCTGTTGTTTGTCTGTGATTAATCTAGCTACTTTTACTAGAAGCTTGTGTGCTGATACTGCTACTATACTTGCTTTTCTATTTCTCCACTCCTCCTATATATACAGAAGAGATAGAACTGTACTTTATTAGAGAGAACATTTATATTAAAGTATAAAACAACACAAACACTTTGTATAAAACTTTATGAAGAAAAAAAAGTTGTTTGTATGTTTTGCTCTTTTCTTGTAGAAACGTGATCTGTTTGAATTGGTTGCAAAAATGGAAAGAACCAAAAAATCAGTGAACAGTTGAAAATTTAATTTACTTGTTACAAGAACTAAATTATTAATAATCCAATAACAATTCAGAATGAATTTATGTAGTATATATAAAAGCAATTCAATTAAACTCTTGTATTCCAAGCGTTCACCATCACCACTCATTCCTTCAAGAGCTTTTTCTGGTTGCAAATGACAATAATAAATCAATCATTTTCATTTTTATGTTTTTTTAAGTTGTACAGAGCAACCGATTCTATTGTATTGCACTATTTTATATTCAATGATCCCTGAACAAACAAAAATATTCAAGCGACAATACAAGAAATGTAAAAGAGAAGCAGCAGTAACAACAACAAAAATGTAAGAAAGAAAAAAATGTATAAATAAATATAAAGCAACTTAAAATTCCATTTACGTTTTTATATTTTCTTTCCATGTCAAGGATATCATTCATTCTATAGGAAAAAAATAGAAAAAAAAATAAATAACTGAAATGGGAAAATAGAGAATAAGGGAAAAGGAGATGGAAACATCTTCTGCTTCCTGTTGTTTCCTTTTGGAAAATTACATAAATATCAATTCAATCTGCAAAGCACAACAAGATGGAAACTATGTTGTGTGGTTGGTTTGTGGATTCGAATAATGGTTAATTTTGTCGGATAGATAGTAAATGGTAGCTTTCTCCGATTACAATTTATAATTTCGTTAACATAATTACCTACCTTTAATACTTGACCTTTACAATGGTATCGTGTAATATAAAGGTTAGGTTTTAATGTATAAATGACTTTGTGAGCCTCGATTATGTTAATTAGAATTACATTTTATTTAATAGCTTTCTTAACTACACTTAAAAGGAACACATTTAAAAAAAAACTTTTAGTAAAAATATTGGAGAGTACTTCTCCGAACTTCTTGGCGATGGTTCAACAGAAATATCGCTGAGATAAAAGCAACAAAAGTTTTGGATCTGATAGGATACCAGCTGCGAACTCCTAAAACAGGCAGGTGAGTATTCTGTTGAGCACTTACACATCTTTCCAACAGAAACTTGGTCGACTATGCCAAGCGAGTGGAGCCTGAGTATCATAACACACATTTACAAGCAAGGCGATAAGAAGGACTACAAGAACTATCGTGGAAACACGATACGACTGCATCCTTAGAGATGAGCCATACTCTATACAATGTGCAAAAAAAGTGCAAAAGTATGACCTGTTTAATGTATGCCTGGAAAACATTGTTCGAAGAGCTAACATTAAAACATCCAGCAACATAATAACCAAATCTGTCCAACTTTTAGCGTTGTGATGGTTCGTTTTGAATTTTAAAAACCTACGCCTAAAAGACCGTCACAAACTAGGAGAATTGAGGCTAAGGAGGCTCAAGATGAAGTGAAGTGAAGATGAGATGTCCCCTCTGGGACATTGAGTCAGCACTGCATTGGGTTTCATTCTGACTATGTGTTTGAATGTATTGAGTGTGTGTTTAAATAAGTATTTGTGGGAGTGGGATAATCAAGAATAATAAATATTACTAAAAAAAATACAATAAGAATAGGGGAACATACAAAAATAGATAAATAAATATATGCATATGTGACTAAGATTACTAAAATGTTACGTACACTAAAAAAAAA
>JXPG01041337.1:731-19909 GCA_001015175.1 Megaselia abdita | reverse complement strand
TTTGTGTTAACTTTTAGCCAAAAATGCTAAACATCAACAAAAAGTGCTGATTTTTTACACATTTAAGAAATGATAAAAATCAACACTTTTGTGTTAAAAAAATCTACACTATTTTCTCTGGGTGTAATGGTGAATTGATATTGCAATTCTAACACGATTTATTTCAAATATCGAATTTTAACCATCTTCCAGATGAGATAGAGACTTGAAACTCTTAGAAATTAGATACTAATTTAATACTGCATTAATAATTTAACTCTTAAAATTCTGATTTTTTGCAAATTAATTTAAAAAAACAAATTATAGATAATCATAGATACATTATAGAAAAAGAATTAAAGGAAATATATAATAGTTTATTTTGCAGGGAATGTGGAAAACCAAACAATTCCTTGAATTTGAAAGATCTTTCTTGAGACGTTCGTTTAATTTGGAGTCGCCATTTAAACGGGGGTATTAAAATGGGAGTTTCTTATCGATATTGTTCTGTTGCATTTCCACGGAAAATTCAATCAATAAAATTGTACACGTTCGTATAAGTTCAGGAAATAAATGTTGGGAAAACCCCTAAACACCACGTGTGTCCTTTACTTTACCAAAAACAACAGCAAATAACAACATACAAAAAAAAACATCTATCTATCTATTTACCGAAAATTTACCTTGAATCATTCATCTATCTAACTATCTATCTATCTGATATAGTATCAAACCCGGTTCCAATTCCATAGAGTCGTAGTTTCCAGTCAGATGTTATTGAGAGAGACTGTAAAAAGTAAACATTGTTTCAATGTATTTGTGTCGAAAATACCCCAATGTGATAACTTTCATATTCGTTAAAAAACCCGAAGTATCCAGCAATGTGTTCGGTTCGGCTGCCTTTCTATATTTCTTTCTATATAGAAAGAGAGAACAGATAGTATAAGTGTAAGATCAATCAGTAGATAGCACAGGCAAACAAGCAATTTAAGTAAAGCAAGAGCAGAAGAAGAGAGTGAGAAGGAGAATCTTTGGAATAACGAGCTAGCAAGCGAACGAGCGAGCGAGCGACGAGTCGAAGTGACCTGTTGGCGCAGAGAAATAGTTGGAAAGAACTGTTTTAAATGTGTAGTAACGCGCGGATCCATTCCGTATATATATTTATTTATTTTTTTTGTTCTTTGCTTTTTGTTTCTCTCAACAATTCTACACACTATTATATTATAACAAGAAGGGGAAGGAAGAACAAGCTGAAATTCGTTGTGATAAGAAGACACGAAACAGAACGAGAAGTGTACTGAACTAACTATCTATCTAACTAAACTTGGAAGTAAATCGGAATCGAATATCATATCAATAGAAAAAATAGTGATAGAAAGAACAAAAAATGTATGACAATCTAAGTGTTACATAATTAACAATATATACAAAGTGAGTACTAAAGGATAATGTGTGTCTATCTATCTAGATATAAAATATTTAGTATATAATGAATTTGAAATTTCATGTATGGTGATGATCACAATGCGATGTTATTGGCACATGACATCAGACAGTAGAGGACTTCTCGCCGAGCAGACATTTAAATCAAATTATTTAATTGGTGGTCTGTTCTTTCGCATAGAAACGTCTCTTTCTCTCATTTCACACTCGACAAATGAATTTGGCTAAGAAAAAAATGTATTCTTTGTTTAAATGTCAGGTTCGTTTTTTGTATGAGTCATTTTTTTCTAATTTAATTACTTTACAAGTCCTTAAAACTGATGAAAAAAATTTAAATTACAATTTTTAAATTGTTTTAATTTGTGAAAGATTTCCAAGTTCAAATCCCACCAATAGCAAGAAAATTTTGTGAATGTTGAGTTTAAGTCTTATCCATTAAAGGTTTTATACATATTTTTAAGCTGATTTCATTAAACTTTGAAATTGGTTTAAAAATCATTCTAAGTTCAAATCCCATCAATAGTTAAAAAAATCTTAGAATTCTAATTTTAAATCCCATCAAAAGCAACAACATTTCGTAGAATTTTAAGTTTAAATCTCATCCATGCAAGCTTTTAAACTTGAAGTAGTTTTCAGAGAAAATCTGAATTTCATTCAACTTTGAAATTTGTTTAAAAATCATACTAAGTTCAAATTCCATCAATAGTGAGAAAATGCTTAGAATCTTAAATTTAGATCCAATCAAAAGCAAGGAAATTTCGTTGAACCTCAAGCTTGTATTCATGTTTGAAGCAGTTTTCAAATAAAATCTCAAATTCAAATACCCACAAAATTCATGTATAGTTTTATAAATCATTCCAAGTTCAAGTCTCAATCAATCTTTTTTTGTTTGTTCCATTTCATTATTGTTCAAATTCACATCCCACAAATAGAAAAATGTATCGTAAATTCCAAAGTTCAAATCTCATCAATAGATTCAATTTGTAGAATCTCACAATCTTGTATTCATATTTGAAGCTGTTTTCAAAGAAAATCTCAATTTCAATATTTTTATATACTCCCAAGTTCGAGTCTCAACGACAGCGTTTTTTTTTTAATTTCATCAGCGATAAAGTTCAAGTTCCATCAAGAGCAAGAAAATGCCGTAAAATCCCAAGTTTAAAACTCATTTATAAAAGTTTCTATATTAGTATTTGAAGCAATTTTGAGTAAATATCTGAATTTCATTCAACCTTGAAAGTTTTGTTATAAATCATTTTAAGTTTAAATCCCATCGATAGCAAGAAAATTCCGTAGAATCTCAAGTTTTAATCTCATCTATACAAGCTTCGTTCAGAAAATCTTAAATTCAAATACCCACAAAAATCTTTTATAGTTTTTTCATAAATTTTATTTGTTCGATTTCATTGTTCACATTCTGAAATCCCACAAATAACAAAATCTTTAGTAGATAATTTCCAAGTTCTAATCTCATCATCTCTTAGATACAAAATGTATCGTATATTCCAAAGTTCAAACCTCATATATTTTTATTTAAAATTCTGAAATCCCATCAATAGAAAAATCTTTAGTAGATAATTTCCAAGTTCTAATCTCATCTATACAACACAGCAAAAAATAATTAGTAAAATTTACTACAAAAGTAATCAAAAACCAACCTACGCTTAAAGTAGTACATTTTTGTACTGAAAATTGTAAAGTTTCAGCAAATTTTACTACAGATTGATTAGTAAGATTTACTACATGTTTACTATCGTCCCTACACAAATTACTATTTTAAATGTAGGTTGATTTTGAATACAAAAGGTAGTAAATGTTACTACTTTTATTCAGAGAAGCTTGTATTTATATTTAAGCAGTGTTCAAAGAAACTCTCAAATTAAAATACAAAATCTTGGATAGTTTTTTTTATATATAATTCCAAGTTTGATTCTCAATCTTGTCTTACAATGCTGAAGTTCGAATTACCTTTAATAGCAAAATCTTTAGTAGATCTTCCCCAAGTTCAAATCTTTTAGATACAAAATGTATCGTATATTCCAAGGTTCAAATTGTATTTCAAATTTCGAATCCCATCAATAGTAAAATATTTAGTAGAAATCCCTTAGATACCCAATGTATCTTATATTCCAAAGTTCAAATTGTATTTCAAATTCTGAAGTTCAAATCCCATCGATAACAAAATCTTTAGTAGATATTTCCCAAGTTCAAATCTCTTAGATACAAAATGTATCGTATATTTCAAAGTTTAAATTATATTTAAAAAATTCTGAAGATCGAATCCTATCGATAGCTAAATCTTTAGTAGATCTTTCCTCAAATACAAAATGTATTGTATATTCCAAATTTCAAATTGTATTTCAAATTTCGAATCCCATCAATAGCAAAATATTTAGTAGATCTTTCCCTAATTGAAATCACTTAGATACCAAATGTATCGTATATTCCAAAGTTCAAATTGTATTTCAAATCTCGAATCCCATCAATAGCAAAATATTTAGTAGATCTTTCCCAAATTGAAATCCCTTAGATACCAAATGTATCGTATATTCCAAAGTTCAAATTGTATTCCAAGTTCAAATCCCATCAATAGTAAACTCTTTAGTAGATGATTCCCAATTTCAAATCCCTTAGATACAAAATGTATCTTATATTCCAAAGTTCAAATTGTATTCCAAGTTCAAATCCCATCAATAGCAAAATCTTAAGTAGATGATTCCCAAGTTCAAATCTCTTAGATACAAAATGTATCTTAAATTCCAAAGTTCAAATTTCGAATCCCATCGATAGCAAAATTTTTGTAGATCCTTAGATATATAGTAACAGCTGGAAAAAAAACTGCACTTAGCAAGTTCAATTACCCGCTTCGCCATTTTTCCATACAGTATATTCCTGACGTACGTAAATTCGAATATCCGAACGATGAAGCTTGGAATTGAACCAATAATTTCTTTGTGTGTATGTGGTATACTTTTGGATTTCGGTTTCGAGTATATATGGGTTGGTTGGTCTGTCAGTCATTCACAGAACACAGAGCAGAAAGTTTATATATAGGCGAGCCAGCGAGCGAGCGATGATCATTACTGGCGGACGAGCGAACGACGTCTTGTAGACACCACAGTCTATGTACTTATACTTGTATATAGCCTAAAAAAGCTACTTTGTTGCGGCTGATATGAAAGTAAAGTTGTAGTGGCGTCGCGTCGCGTCAGCCCCAACCGTCACAAGAATAAAGAAAGAATATTTGTTTCAATTCTATTCAATTTCAAATAATTTATTTAACACATATGTGTAGTGTAGAGTATCGTTCGTTGTTTTGTCTATGCGAAGCAGTCTTTTTTCTGTCTACTGCTTGATAGATTGTGTTTACAGAATGTCGCGGATTATTTTCTTCAAGCAAAAATTAAAAAAAAAAAAACTTTTATATACAAAAAAAAATTTGAAGAAAAAAAGTTGTGAAAAAAGTCAAAAGAACAAAGAAATCCAAAAAATTGTGTAAGTGTTTTTTTCTTGTGACATTTTTTTTTTTTTTTTAGTTTTTGGTATTTTGTCTTTTGTTGAATAACACTTTGTTTGTTTGAATCGTAGATAAATTTGACATTGAGCTTAAATAGATGGCGCTTAATTTTTATTTAATGCGCAGTTTTTTTTTTCTTTTCTGGTTTGCGCTCCGCAAAAATTCTTATTTCTTCGAATTAATTCTCTTTTTTTTTATTATAATTTTTTTGATAATCGGAATGAATGAAATTGGTGGTTGTTTGTCTGTCTCACTCTGGTATGTCGTCTGTCTCTAGTAAATAGGGGAGACAAACAGTTAGACAATAGTGCGATGTGTTCTAGCCTGAAAGTCATTGAACTTTCACTCTAATACACAAACTTTTTGTTTCAAATATTTTTTTTTTGTGTGTTTTTCTAAATATACTTTAAAGTTTCTTCACGTGTGCGTAACATCCCATAGGAGTGTGGAAAATAGAACAGCCAAAGAGGAAGTAATTAATGTTAGAAGCCAGAGAAAATAACACGTGGTTTGTCTCATTCACGTCATGAGCGGATGCGGAAGAGCAGCTATTCATCGTGGGTTCCCCTTCTTCCGTCTTCCTCCCCTTCAATTCTTATTAAAAGAAGTTCTGTAGCGCTGTTCCCCCTATTATTCAATTACCCTCATTCTTTAGTCAATGTTCCTATACTATGAAGTCGCGAAAAGTCTTGTGATAATAGGTGCGTAGTTCCTTCAAAGTTTGTTCGCAAAAGTTTAGATAAGCTTTCCGCTCAAAAAGCTTCAGATACAAGAAGAACACTTTAAGATAAAAAAGTATAAGAGTTTCGTAAAAAGTTCTAATATAGAAAACTTTGAGATTAAAAAGAACTTTATTCAACTTGATCTACATTTTAAGCTTTTCTGCGAAAAAAGTTCACTAGGACACATCATTTACTTAAGTCATCTGGTGACATAATTGGGCGTTACCATTTACTCTATACATCATCTATACAATATACATTATATAAAAACTATTGAAACTTTCAGATATCGATAGTAATTGCAATTATAAGTAATTCAAGTCCAGTTACACAATCTAACTGGAATTTACTCCCAAGGAAAACAAATACATTTATCAAATCATGCTTTATAGTCGTGTTTCGATCACGAGAGCAAATAATGTGAAACGAGATTCTCATCATATCATCCGTCGGCAAAAATCTTCCCAATCAACCGCATTCCAAAGAAAATTCCCATCATCTTCATCTAGATGGATATGTCTACCTAAATCCACCCCCCATAAAAGGACACAAAAGTAGTACACACAAAAAAGGTGAATAGTTGCTAATGATACCTACTTTACTGCTTACTCACCTACCTGTATGCCTTCCTATGCATCGCTATTGCAATCATCTTCAGAGAGGAAGAGAGTCGTTAGCAAGTGCATTTTTTATTTGCAGTTGAAGAAATTTGTTGTTTTATCATCTTGTTTATAGTGAGGGAACTTTTGACCTCTAGACTTTGCTTTATGTCTCACTAAAATGGGAGTATTGCTCGGTTTTTGAATTACTTTGTGATTATAATTCTAGGGAAATTAAATTGAAGGCATTATGTCTTATTAAAATGGGAGTATTGCTGGGTTTTAGGATTACACTGTGATTATAATGTGGAAAAAAAGGCTTAAGAGTATTCAAGTTGTATTAGTTCTCAATCATCTTGATATACATCAATCAGCTTTTATTAAACTGATATCTAAGAGTATTTTCAAGTTGGACAATGAATCACTAAGAATTCGTCACTTTTTTTCGACATCTATACCAGGGAACTTCCATGAGCCTAAACTATTCATCCCCCATTTTTTTATAGTGATGCAGCGTTTGATCTCTAGACTTTGCTTTGTGTCTCACTAAAATGGGAGTATTGCTCGGTTTTTGGATTACACTGTGATTATATAAGTTGGAGGAAATGAGTAGAAGGGTATAGACACTGGTGTTACTACTTGAAGTTAATCTAATTCAAATTGTATTAATTATCAATCATCTTGATATACTTTAATCAGCGGGTATTACAGAATATCTAAGAGTATTGACGGGTATTTTCAAGTTGGACAATGAATCACTAAGAATTCATCACTCTATTTCGACATCTATACCAGGGAACTTCCAGAGTCGTGATACTTATAAATATGGGAAAGTTAAGCAACCAAAATGTATTCAAATAGTATTTGTTCTAAGATTATTCATCATCTTGATATACATCAATCAGCGGGTACCCATGTTTCCGTTCCATACGGATATCTAAGAGTATTATTATGTGATTTCATGCTGGACAATGAATCACGAAAAATTCATCACAATTTCGTCATCTATTCCCGGAAGCTTCTATAAGCCTAGATCTCATGATTGTATCGTATGCGCCACTCATTGTTTGCATACATAAAACCAAAGATTGTACGAAGCACTTTTCTCTCAAATACCTTCAGAAGATTTTGTCTGATTCTGTAATGACTCAGCTCCATATATCAAGACAGGTATAATGTAGATATTTAGTCTAATGCTTCTCTGGATGAATTAACACTCTTAGATTAGCAAGCATGATTCATTTTGGGATTTCATTTTGGTCTTTGTTAACTAAAGACCCAGGATACGTAAAATCCTTTAGTGACTCAAACTTATCAGTGTCAATGGTGATATCTGCTTTGACTCTACTCGATTTCATATATATCGTCTTCCTGATACTCTGAGCCCCATTGATGCAACATGTGTACTGATGTTGTTGTAGATAGCCTTTAGATCTTCCTGATTACTATACTGCTGGATATTCTGATGTTAGCTCTTCGGGCAATGATTTCCAGGCATACATTAAACAAGTCACATCTCCCTGTCTGAAACCTTGTGTGGCTGTGAAGACCTTACGAAACTTTCTTGTTTACTCGAACTATACTTTTCGTATACCTAGGACATCTGACATAGTGGGATGAGTCTCCATCATTGTGGGATATAGCTCATCTCCAATGATGCAGTCGTAAGACTGTTTCAAATCGATAAAAAGGTGATGTGTATCGATTTGAAATTCTCTTTCTTGTATTTTTCGTAGCGTAAAAGAACGTTAATATAGTATAAATCACTCAAAATTCCGACATCAATACAATTGCAGACAGTTCATATTCAAGCCCAAACCATTCATCCTCCAATTTTATAATCAAAACTTTGTAGACCCCAAACCACCCCTATCAATACACAACAAATAACATAACATTTCCGGAAATCTCTACAAATTCCTAAATTCATTGAAAGTATCTTCAGTAAACCCACAATCACCCTCGAAATTATACCAAATGAAAGTATTACAGTAATGCAGAGCGGATGTGAGTTCCTACGCAATGCGAATATGGAGTGAGTGGGATCTGAACCTACGACAAACACACTTGTCTGTCTAAGAAGTTTCACTGTAACTCTTTGACCCAAGCCGACTTCCCAGAGTGCATCAGAAGACAAAACATGTAATTAAAAGTAGCCACATGAAGTAGAAAATTAGAGAAATTGTTAAGTTACAATGTATCTATCGAATTGCATCGACTTCTTCTTCTACTTCTACTTCTTCTTTCTATTCTATATAATCTGTCTGTCTGCATGCCACAAATATGCGACTGACTAATGACTTTGTTCGAGAGAACAATCATCAACATCTATCTAAATGATTGTTGTTAGTATAGTATCTAGTACGATGCACAATGCAAGAGTATATGCACGGAGAGTACATTGCATACCAAGACGCGACGGTTGAAGTCTAATAGAACAAATTTCAAACAAACAAAACTGAAAAAGAGAGCGAAGAGACTTAAGAGTGTATATACGGACCATGTCGACGACGACGGATGCACAATACAAACATCTAGAGATCTGAGAATGTATGTACCACTATGGTATGCTGTTTTAGTTAGTTGACTTGACTGAATGTTTGCTTTGGCTGTATGACTGTTGTTTCATGATATGACGGTGGTGATGATGGTGATGATGATGATAGAAACAGAACATGGGATATCGAGTAAAAAATTTTTATGAATGAAATACATTTCAGTTCGTTGAACCTCCTCTATAGTCGTCGCTCGTCGACTGACGATCTCTGTAATACACATGAACATAAAACATATATATGTTGTAGATTCTTTTTTTTTTTTTTTTCATTTCTATATACATACCATGGCTGCTGTTTTGCTTGCATAGCTAGGCAGGCTAGCTAGCTGCTAGTAGCACTGCTAGATCATCATCATAAGGAAATTAAACTTCGTTTCGCTATTTTTAGTTCTTTTTTCAAGACTAATTAAATGTAACTAATTAACAATTTCATTTTCAGTTTGGTTTTTCTTTGCTTACAGTCTTTCACTGCTTCACTTCAGTCTCGGATGCTGGTGGTGGATGGATTGGATTGTGGCTGCTGATTCCTCTGCTGATGCAGTTGGATATTAAGTTATTTCTTCTTTTTCTTCGTCTTCTGCTGTTTCTTTTCTAGTCGATTCAGGTGAGTTACATCCGCATTCTTTACCGTTAGTTTATAGTTTTCTTCTACATCCGGAGCAAAATTTTTTATGTTCTCTTTTTTTAATTTTTTGCTTGTATTTTTTTTTTAAAGGATGAAAGGATATTTGGATTCTTAGTGTGAGACATTTGAAAAAAAAATGTGGTATGAAAATAATTGAGTTATTTGGAATTATGTGATAAAGTGTTTTGTGTGATAAAATGTTAAAGATTGTTCAATTTTGAAGCTCATCAGTGAATGCAATCACCTTCAGATTCATCAAATACTTAAAAACAATTCCAGGCAGGATCGCCAGTTTATATTATGTTATATTTTAGTTGCAAATATAAGTTATACCATACAAAAACTAAGTAAGGATATACCAGTGGACTAAAAATTGTATTTCAAAATCATAAGATAACCATATAACCTTATATGATCTCCAATTTTGATTTTTACTTAAACGTCTCAATTATAAAAATCTGCCAAATACAACAAGATAATAATTTCTTGATAATTTTATTTCCAGAGCTCTCTCTTAATTCATCCAAAAACCTAAAATCTCATAACAAAAATCTTCCTAAAACCAGACATAAAACAAAAAAAACGTGCGAGAAATCTAAAAAATTCTCTCACGTTAGCTGAAATCTTCTCATGTAAAAATTTACAAACGTAGGCAAAAGCAAAAAACCTACTTAAAAAAAACTAACCCAAAAAAGAATAAAACACAAAAAGAGTTTCTTATAAATTCCATTCCAAAAAATTAACAGAGAAAAAAAATAATAAAAGTAAATCGTCGTGTCAGTCGAATATCAATTTCTTTTCTTCAAAAACCGCCACTTAAATTTCATTCACATGACTGTTTTCTTCTTCTTCTCTATAACTTTTAACTTCTTTTTGTGCTTCAAAATTCAAAGAAAAACGATATTTATCTTTGTGGAATGTGGTCATAAAAGCTACAATTTACATTTATGATCTAAACGTTTGTAGATCGATGATTTGTTAGTTACCTTCACCCCTACCTATAAGATTTTTGTATTTTTTACATATATATTGTAGATATGTATTATAGCCAAACTGTACATAGTTATAGCCGGGCGACTACATAGAAAAAGAGAAAAGTTTGTTTTTCATTCAGTAAAAAAAAAAGATATATGAAATAAAATTCTTGAAATGTTGATTACCTTTCTCATGGTATTGGTTTTGGAATGTTACGGGTTTTGCATTTGTGTGAATAAAAATAAAAAAAAGTTTGTGACCGCAACCGAACCAAACATCCAAGAATCCATATAGCTGGTTTTAGTACCACCATCATCATCATGCAGCAGTAACATTCTCTTTTATCTTATTTTATGTTGCTGGTGGTGTTGTTGTTTCTGTTACCATTGGTAATACATTGAAAGGTAAAACATTGGAATTTTTCACATTTTTAAACTTCTCTTACTGATGTGGCTGCTGCTGCTGCTGATGCTGCTGCTTCTGTTTCTTTACGTAAATAACTGGAGACATTGAACGGAGCATCGGGCTGCTGCATTCCATACTCTACTGAATTTTGGGATCTTGTATTATCTCTTATGGTTTGCTTGCTGGATTGCTTTCTTGCTTGCTTACTTACTTTATTGTTGCTGTTGTTGTTGTTGTTATTATTATTGGTAGTATAGATATTAGAAATTGGTCGGTCGACTGACTGACTTGAAAGGGAGTGGTGGGTATATCTCTCTATCTATCTATATTTATATAGATACTTGTTTTCTTCTTCCTCTTCTGTTTCGAACCTCTTTCTTTCTTTCTAAATCCAATGAATGGTTGGTAATTTAGAGGTCGGGAGTTGATTGGAATGTCGTCAAGGGTTTTATTGCTAGGCTGGTTTGCTTGTTTTCTGTTTATGTGGGAACTTTTTTTTGGTTCGATCGTTAGGTTTGTTTTGTTTCTTTGACACTGGAATGTGTGATCATTGAAAATATAATCTTGAACCTTGGATGTAATGGTCCAGAAACTTTTTTCGTTTTCTATTAGGGTTTTGTGTAATGTTTTATAATATTCTTTAGACGATGTTGGGTTTTTGGAGTATTATTTGTGCTCTGTAATGTTTCTAAAGCTCTGAATTTTACTTCAGGCTTTAATCTTGCAACGTTTTTTATACTGAATTTGAATAAATCAACATAAAAATTATATATTTTTAGTGTTCATTGCTCTTCTTTTATTTTTTTTAATTTTTAACTATCATATGGTTTTGACTTCTATTGATATTAAGAACGAAATTGTTCTTGATTTTGCAGATTCTTTACGAAACCTTAAGTCTTACAAAAACATAAAAGCCCCTGGCAGGATCGCCAGTTATTTCTATACCTTTAAGCTCTCTGCAAGATCGCCAAGAAATACTATAGCTTTTAACTCCAGGCAGGATCGCCAATTATTTCTATATATTTAAATTCTCGGTAAGTTCGCCAAGAAATGCTATAGATTTTAATTCCAGGCAGGATCGCCAGTTATTTCTATACCTTTAAACTCTGAAATGAAATCGCCAAGAAATGCTATAGATTTCAACTCCAGTCAGGATCGCCAATTATTTCTATATCTTTCAACTCCTGGCAGTATCGCCAGTGATTTCTTTACCTTTTAACTCCAGGCAGGATCGCCAGTTATTTCTATACATTAAAGCTCTAGGCAAGATAGCTAAGAAATACTGTATAGCTTTCAACTCCAGGCAGTATCTCCAGTTATTTCTATACCTTCAAACTCCCGGCAGGAACGCCAGTAATTTATATACCTTTAAACTCCTGGCAGGATCGCTAGTTATTTCTATACCTTTAAACTCTTGGCAAGATCGCCAAGAAATTGCTTTCAACTCCAGTCAGGATCGCCAATTATTTCTATATCTTTAAACTCCTGACAGGATCGCCAGTTATTTCTATACCTTTCAACTCCGGGCAGGATCGCCAGCTTACATTGTAAAACGACATGCCTCTTGTATTCGAACTTCAACGTGATCTACAAACTTTTAATGTTCTTGTTTTTATTCAAATACATTCCAGTTCTTGTTAGTTCAAGTACTCTTAAAATAATTCAAAAACTAAACAAAATTCAGTAAGAAAAATGTAATGACAAAAGTCTCATGTCAGGGAGTCTGAGAACGATTTCCATCATAGTTAACCTTCTCAAAGCCATACATAATTTAATTTCATTTTCTAATAGAAATATCATGAAAAACTTCTCACACACAGCAGTAGTAGCAACAGCAACATCAACCTTTGCCATTCTTCTCCAACGAACAGCATTTCCTCCCACTGCATAATTGCGATCAACCTTCGTGTAATCCAACTTCCTGGATTACCAACATCAGCTGTGCAGTGTACAAAAGAACTTTCCCAGCGATTGAATTCGCGTGTGCATAGAAAAACTGGCACATCTCGATCCCATCAGAATCACGAAGAAGCAATTCCAGAAAACGAGAGAAAGAAAGAGGAAATGTAACGCAATATATCTCGCGTGATCTTCACAATAACTAGTCCATCTAAAGAAACATGTGACAAAAATAGTTAGATGACGGCACTGCGGCGCGGCGGTGGCGACAGTCCCCCTCCCTCAATAAATTCAATTACACATTCAGAAGAATTTTTAGAAGAGGAGGGAAACCCACGCCACTGTCTGCTATAACTATAACTTCTTCTCTTACCAACTCACACGACGTTGTGTGGAAAGAGTGACTCATTGGAGAAATATGTTCACTCGTTGGATGGTTGGTTGGAAGGCATAGTTTCTCCACAATTACTGCCAAAAATAATATGAAAATAACACTTAATTTGTTCAGTGTAAAACCGAATGGAAGAATGAAATGAACATCGTCAAAAACACAACACAAATATGTAGAACAAACGAACGGAAAAAACAACTTGTTGAGTGACGCTCGCTCAATACAATCCATCCGACATCGAGCGAAGAGCGTAGAAAACGACAACCGGATATAACCATAATTTAAATTAAATTTTGTAATAAGTACGTACTACCTCCTTATTGTTTCGGTCTCGTTTCATATTCTCTTCTCCAAACCGGAAAGAAGCAAAGGAAGTCTATAAAACCTACTAACTGACGGATTTACTCAACTAACTAACTGACTGACTGGTTTGTTGGATGGATGGCTGGATGGATAGGATGGTTGGGTGCTCGTAGGCGATCTCGTCATTGGATTATAAGTTACCGTTTTGTGAGTATAATTTGTATTTGTCCTTTCTTGAATTATTTGTAAAGAAGAGCAATTTTTAAAGATCATCAATAGAAACTGACAGTCTTCTTATCTAGACAGGAAATCGAGGCCAGATTTTGGTCATTGAAGATTATCAGTGTGTTTTTTTTTATAGCTTTTTGTTTACACCGGATGTTCGGTATTTGTTGGGTCCTTTGGTTTTCTTGTTACTATTTTTTGTTCATAAGGTTAAAGGTTTAACTTTATGGAATCTTAAAGATACTTTTATGTGGGTTTATTTTTAGAGATATAGGGAAATTATTTCATGACAAAAGCTTGTATAGGAAACTCAGTTTGTTCTTTGACATTTTTTGTTTGGTTTAATTGTAGAAATTCAATGTAGATACTTTTATATTACAATTTGGAAAATTCTGATAAAATGCAAAATACCTATGCATTTTTGACTATTTAATTGATCGATACTACTTTTGTATTTTAAAAAGTGTTGCTTTGTATTTCAATATGATTTTGTCTTATTTTGTTCTTTGATATTTTTTGTTTGGTTTAATTGCAAAAATTAAATGTAGATACTTTTATATTACAATTTGCAAAACTCAGATAAATTAGAAATATAGACATACATTTTTGACTATTTAATTGATCGATAATGCTTTTGTTGTTTAAAAAGCGTTGCTTTCAATTTCATCAATTAAATTCTTTAAACATTCAAAAAATAAAAAGATTTAAAACATGTAGTAGGAATTTTCAGTTAATTTTAGAATACCTGACAAGTTTCGAGAAATTCACGTGAATCATGAATATGATTTTGTTTTACTTAGAGCTTGTTCTTTGACATTTTTTGTTGGGTTTAATTGTAAAAATAAATGTAGATACTTTTATATTACAATTTGGAAAATTCAGATAAAATAGATATACATTGATTGTGACTTCTGAGTTACCTATGAATCTTTTTAAAAGAAGAAACATTTTAGAACTTGTAGGAATTCCCATGTAATTTTGGAATACCTGACAAGTTTCGAGAAATTCACGTGAACAAGAAAGAAGTTAATTTTACGTGAATATAATTTGTTTTACATTGACATTTTTTGTTTATTGTAGAAATTCAATCTAGATACTTTTATATTGCAATTTGGAAAATTCAGATAAAACAGAAATATATAGATTAATTGTAAAAATCCTTTGTTTGAAGATACTTTTATATTACAATTTTTAAAATTTAGATAAAATAGAAATACGTTTTGTTATATATAAAGCAAATTACATTTTTGTTTAGCATAAATTATAATTGTAGAATTTAATATTATTACAAAATTACAATCGTCGAAAGTAATAATAGAAATACTGTACAATTGAATATTAATATCTGAAAACAAAATAATAAAAAATCATCAAGGAATTGAACCTACAACAAACCAAAAAGTTGTAATTCAATTTTATATTATTCTACAATTAAAATTATACAAAATCAAAAATTATTCATTTTTAGAAATAAAGAAAAAAAAATTACAATTGTAAAATTCTACTTTTCTCAAAATGACAATCGTCGACAGAAATTGTATTGTATTTATGGTAATATACATTTTAGAAATACTACAATTAAATATTTAAATCTAGAAAAAATAATAAACAACGAAGAATAGAAACTATGACATAGGTTTCCTTTCAACAATGCTGTCTTAAAAGTTATAAAATGGTTTTCCTTTATGAAAGTAGAAACATTTCACAGTCCTACCCAAGTAACCAAATTGTGACAAGTCGGACCAGCGTCATAATGACGGTATTATTACTTAAATTATACGTCATTTCACAGGCAAACATTTACGAACCCATTGTTTGTAGAAAATTATTCATAAATCTGTCATAATCAAGTCAAATTTATGACAAATCACTACAACATAAAACTTCGTCATACTTTAATGGGATTCGAACCCTGGCACTGTCTAGCCCAAGCAATTTGCTTCATTCACCAAATTAAATACTTTTTCTGAGTATTAGCAATTTCCTGTCCATTCTTTCATATCTGTGATTTTTAACGTTTTTAAAACAGTTATTTTTTCGTTTCTTTAACGTATTTCATATATCTTGGCGCGTGTCTTCTGTTTATTTATTTCGTTAACGTTTTGCTCTACAAAATTAGAAGTTTATGTTAAGTGATGACTATTGTGTCTTCTAATTGTTATGTTTCCTGTTCAATATTTTTTTTGTTTCTTTAATGTTTTCTAGAAAAAATCTTTAATATCTTTAATAAATTTAATTTGATTTTTGTTTCGTTTACGTTGTCTTCAGAAAATTGGAAGGTTTTTCTATCTCGTATTTTCAGATCTGTTATTTTTCCGTTGAGATCTCCTGTTAATTTTTTGACATCTAATCTTATTGAATTTGGAAAACTAACAAAGATTGACAATTTCTGAAAATGTATCTTATTCAAGTAGTTCCTTTTTTTTGGTCCTTCGATAAAGGAATTTCGCTGAATATTTTAGAAAAGTGTTATAAAATTATATATCTTATAGTTCTCTTTTTGATTTCATGTAAAAATACCTGAGTTAATCTGAAAAGAAGCTAAAATATAGAATTGAAAAATATATAGATGATTTTTGTTTCGTTAACGTTTTCTTTAGAAAGTTCTTATTCTGTTTCTTGATAATTGGAATTTTTAAGAGTTGGATTTTTCTCAGGTCTGTTAATTGTTCATTTTTTGGAAATCTAAGACTTTCAGTGTTATTTTTTTAGCTTCTTAAATGTCTCAAGCAGAATCTATAATTTTTAAACATATATTAAATGCATAAGAAATGTGTAATATATGTTTATTCGTATATTATATATAATTTTCTTGTTGATTTGTATCTGATCTCATTTAAATTGGAAAACTAACAAATTTTTATAATTTCTGAAAATGTATCTTATTCAAGTGGTTCTTCTTTTCAGTTTTTTTTTTACTAACGCTGAATATTATAGAAAAGTGTTATAAAATAGTGCTTCCTGTTCATTTTTTGGAAATCTGAGAGTTTCAGTGTTATTTTTTTATTTTTTTATCGATTATTTTCAGATCTATCATTTTTTTGTTGTTCATTTTTTTAAATCTGAGAGTTTCAGTACTATATTTTTCGCTTTTTTAATTTCCCAAGGAGAAACTATAATTTTTAAACATATATTAAATGCTTAAGAGATGTGTAATTCATGTTTATTCTTATATTACATATAATTTTTTTGTTGATTTGTATCTGATCTTATTAAAATTGGAAACCTAACAAAATTTGACGATTTTTGTAAATGTATCTTATTCAAAATTATGTATCTTATAGTTTTCTTTTTTTGTTATTTTTTTAAGTTCTGTTATTTTTTCATTATTGTTCATTTTTTGACATCTGAGATGTTTAATTCATATTTTTTAATAAATTGTATTTCATAAACTAGGTTTCCAAATTTTGACAATTTCTGAAAATGTATCTCATAATTCCCTTCACGTAAAAATACCTGAGTAAATCTGTTAATCTAAAAACAATAAAAAAGATAGATTAGAAAAATATTAGATGTCTTTTGTTTCATCTACGTTTTATTTAGAAAATTGGAACATTCTTCTGCCTCTTAATAACTGATATTTCTGAAAGTTTTCAGATCTTTTTTTTTTGTTAATTTTTTGAAATCTGAGACTTTTAGTGTTATTTTTTAAATTTTCAAAGCAGAATCTATAATTTTTAAAAACATATTAAAATGCTTAAGAGATGGTTTTTAATAAAAAAAAACTTGGAAAACTAACAAATCTTGACGATTTCTGGAAATGTATCTTATTCAAAATTATGTATCTTATAGTTTTCCTTTTGTGTTAATTCTTTCAGTTCTGTTGCTTTTTCAAATATATTTTTTTTTTTCGTTGCTAATTTTCAGAAATCTGAGACTTTTAGTGTTATTTTTTTCGCTTTTTTCAAAGCGGAATATATATATTTTTTTAAAATGCTTAAGAAATATTTAACATATTTTTAAATAAATTGTATTTCACTTGGAAACCTAACAACTTCTGAAAATGTATCTCCTCCCTTCACATAAAAAAAAATACCTGAGTAAATCTGTTAATCTAAAAACAAACAAAAGATAGAAAGGTGATAAATAAAATAAAATTAAAGAGACCTAAAAATAAGAATGTCGTAATCTTTCAATTACCCCCAAAAATGAAATATAAAGCCCTCAACATATCAGTAAATGAAATTCTTATCTTGAAGAAGATAACATTTCTGAGAAAGAGAGAATGAATGAACGAGCGAGCGAAGGAAAGAAGGAAGGTGTTATTTAGTCTGAAGAGATAAACCAAACCAAACCAAATTCCAACTGAAAAATTACATAATTTACATGAAGATCCAATACATTCACAGAAAGACGGGACAAACAACTTTATAACGTTGAAGATGAAGACGAAGCGAAGGCGAGCGATGATGATGTTGATCATGATGAGAAGAAGAAGAAGCCAACTCCATGAATATTTTTTGTGAATAAGAAGAGAGAGAGAGAGCAGGCGAGCAAGCAAACAAAAGAATGTTTTGTGTGAGACTGAGCGGAGTGAATGGTGGAGCGGAGGATCGATGGATGTGTTAGTGAGTGTAAAATATGTGAATGGTGAATGAAAGAATGTTGACCTATTTTTCCGTTTCTTTTGAAAATTTTTTCATCGGTTTTGATGGTGTTAGTGCACTTTATGTTTTGTAAGAGAGAGATAATATTGAAAAATTCCTATGTCGAGTCGATGTGTGCTTTTTTCTATCATAACATCATTTAATCGTGAACTTTTTAACATAAAGGTTGCTGTTTGTGTGGATTTTTTTTCGCTGCTGCGCCGCGTTATTAGATATATTAGAAAAAAAATCCAAAGGATCTTTTGATCCTGTTTTTTGTTTTTTTTTTTATAATTTAAAAAAAATGTGCACAGTGTGTGAAAAATACAGTGGACTTTGAAACGGAAATTGCTCGACAAAAAAAAATAATATAAGAATTACAAATACCAGCAAAAAATATAATTTCATTGATAACTCTGGTTTTTTACTTCTCTCTTGTGTCTGTAGCTTGTTTTCGCTCCTATAGAGACAGCTATTTATTATTTTTTTTTTTTCAGTTTTTTTTTTACAGAGAGTGCAATACCGTGGGAAAATATTTTGTGCGAAATTTCAACCGAATTTTGTTTGGATCTCTCTCTAAGACACAAAACCGGTTTTCGATTTGATTTTGCACTGTGTTTTTATGAAAGTGAGATCATTTTGAAAGCTGGATTTTGTCCTTTAATCAACATGGACATTCTTTTGGATGGTCGGTCGATCGGTCAGATCGTTCGTTCATTTACCTCCAGCAACAGCAGCAACGCAAGACAACACAACACAACAAGTATAAGACAGACCCAGAACGAGTGAAATTCCAATGGAGAATTTTAAAACGAAACGAATCACATTCCAAGCATGCTTTTGGCTTTGGCTCGCTTTGCTCTTTTGCTTTTTGTTAAATACATTTTTTTACTTCTACCATCATAGATTTTTTTCTTTCTTTACTTTTTTGTTTTTTTTTTTTTTTTTTTTT
>JXPG01041314.1:0-10436 GCA_001015175.1 Megaselia abdita | reverse complement strand
TTTATGGTTTTTTGGACTCCTGAAGCTCTCTTCTTTAAAATGACACCACTTTTTCTAAAATAGAAAAATCGTAAAAAATGAATTTTTGAATTCCAACCTAAAATTTCTTCCAGTGTATTGATCGTGGAAATCTCATATTTGAAATCCTGCTTGTCTTAGGGTCATTCTTTGAAGTTATACCAACNTTTTTCAATCGAAAATTGTTCTCAGTGTACTGAACCAAATTCCCCAAACCCGAATTGAAGCTTTCCATCTCAGATGTCAACCTCCCCTGCAAGTTTCAAGTTCGTAGCTATAACCGTTCCCAAGAATGAACACACTATAAATCCCGAAATAATTAACTAAACTCAATCTCAACAAAATATTTCATAATAAGGTTGGCAATTCCTAAAAGAAGAAGGCCAATCTAACTATACTCGGAACAAGACCATTTTTATAACGCAGTTTTGAGAAATCAAATATTTTTTAAAGATACATCGACAAAGGAATACATACTGGGTATGTTTGAGTTTTTGACTTAATTAGTGATATTTTTCGGGATTTTGTCGTTTGAAAAGGGAATTTATTTAAAGATGTACTCTTTTTTTTTTTTCTTTCATAAAATGTATTTGTGGGTTTTCGGAGATTTTAAAAATATCATCTTTCCTATCTACTATAAAATCTTATATAAGAGAAGTTCAATCAAATAAATTTTGTTATCTAATCTAAAAATTCAAATCATCTTTTAAATAAATAGAGTCTTGCATATCTTTAATTTTAATAAACAGAACACCGAACCATTACTTTTTGATTTTAAAATTTACGAGATTGAATTTCTCTCATATAACATTCTCTACCATACAATTCTTCTCGAAAGCCGTGTTCAAAAGGTTTATAAAACCTCTTGGCACAGTTTTCAAAGACCTTATAGAATACCTCTTTAATATTTCTTCAGAATACCAAAAAAGGCGTCACTAAATACCTCCTGTAGACTTCTCCAGGAAACCCTGAAGCAGTTTTAATCACAGAGAAGAAGAATAGAAGAAGTTACCAGATGAAGGATTATAGAGGTATCAAAAAACTAAATTTGTCCTTGGGTAAAAGAGATATATTATAGCAATCCTAAATGTTTAGTAAACATAAATTAACATCTAGTCTTGTAAGACGCAATGTCGGTCTTAAATGTACTACTTAGAATTCCGCCAGGGATATGTAATCATGTACAAGTCGCTAATAATAAAATTATACATCCATAGATATCCATACATATATATTTCATGGTCATATGAATGAAGCAGAAATACAAACCTTCTAATCTCTAAATACATTGCCAGAAAACATCGCCAATATACATATCTTCTGCAAAAGCAGGAAGATCGTTGGTGATTGCCATTACATTGTGAAATGTTTGAAAGGGTTATATACGATAGACTGCTCGACCAAGCATTAGCTATACGTCGATACAGCGGCATCAGCCTTTAAGGGAGCAAGATGGAAATTAGGAACAATATGTAACACTCGCAATCGTTACACTTGACGCCAAGAACCCGTTCGATACAGCAAACTGGATATTTAGGCCGGATTACCTGGTGAAAACAGTGGATGGCTACTTTACATACAGGAAATTCAGGTAATACATGGACAAATGACTTAAGTACTACAAAGTGTCAGCAGGAGTCCACAAGGATCGGCGATTTGTCCCCTCCTGTGGAACATCATGTACGAAGGAGTCTTAAACATAACAGTACCAGGAAGCAATACAATAGATATAAAACAGAAGCTGTCTTAATCACTGGGACAAAGAAAGTGGAGTTCATGACGAAGTTGGAAACACTGAAATCAGATCAATGCAGTCAAGACTAGTCGGTTAAATACCCAGGAGTTATGATCAACAACATCCTAAATTTCAAGTCGCATATATTATTTGTAACGAGGAAATTGTCGAAGACTCAAGTAGCATTATACCGCATGCTAGCAAACATTGGAGGACCAAAATATCAGAGCACTCATATATCATCAGACTTAGTTCAATGAGGACGATTTGAGAATTTCGAACAATCTCAACAGACGCTGCATTCCTGTTAGTAGATTAGGCCTCTTAGTAGGTATGACACCAATTGATGTCTTAGCTGACGATATGGCCAGGATATATCGGGGAAAAACATCTATCACTAGAGTTTCCAAAAAATCTTGAAGAAGAACATAAAAGCTGATGGAAGAAGCACTTCCTTGGAAATATAGCGGGTTAGGTGGGACGGCACTTCCAAAGAAAGATGGGTCTACAAACATATTCCGGTTATGAGAAATTTAACACAATTCACGTCTGGACACGGTGGATATATGAAGTATCTATGCATAAGTTCAGTCAGGATTCGTCACTAATGTGGATGAGGATACAATCGGAGAATAACTAGCTGTAGGTTGAAAGCAGAATCACATCTAAACAGAATTACGACAACAGGAAAAAGCACAGGCGACATAGCATAAATAGTAACCGACCTCTACGAAGTATTATCTAACGACTTTACCGTAGATGTCAGAGGTAGAGGATAATTGATGGTTTTTAGTGGGTATATTGCAACTAAGTTTTATTATGAGCCTTCAATTCTCTTAGTAGGCTTACTTATGAGACCCACAAAACCAGTAGCGGTGCAACTTCCAGTGGTAAATCACTTTCCCATAATTCGCTATTGCAGCAAAAAAAATTTACTTTTATATTTTGTTGAATTTTTTAACTATATTTAAATTTATGTAAAAGAATAAAAAAAAAACCTCTTCCAAAAGAAAATTAAAATAATAAAAGAAATCAATTGTGAATCAACCATTTTCACAATAATGTAAAACAACTCCCAAAAGAAACACAAAACCCATAAAAAAACATTCTAAATTTTATATATATATATATTTCCGAAACTCCATAAAAATAAAATTTATTGGATTATCAATTCACTTGCTTTCCACCGCAACCCTCCTCCATTCCATTTTCAAAGAAAATTTTGAAAAGCTTCACAGTTATTTTAAAAAGATCAAAGGTCCTTCGAATACAAGAATGGAAGGAATGTGTCACCCCAAGAAAACATCCCATAATGGAGTTACAAAGAGTTGGGAAAAAGATGGTGTTGTTTCGAGAACAAGAGTATAGACAGTACAGACAAGTATTAGAATCAATACCAGAAGAATTTAAAATTATGTGCGGTTTTTGAATAATAATCTTGTAAAACCACCCTGAAATTGTTGTTGAGGGTGATTTAAATTTTTCATCACTTTTTTTTTGTGTTACTTTTCTGCTTTTTAGAATGGAGTCGGGTTAATGGAAAAATGTTGCGTGAAATTGACTGGATTAATATCGGTTTAAAAACCAGCTGGGTTTTTTTCTATCTTTTTTTTGTGTAATTTTTATGACTTCCTCTCTCAATTTGTGGAATGTTGATGGATTACTTTTTTTCTAGAAGTAGTAGGAGATTACTTAATCGGTTTTAGAGAGCTGTGATTTTTATCAGTTGCAATTAAATGTGGGATGTTCTTCTGACTGAAATCCCAATATACAAAAGAGATACCCAATAAATTACGAATAACCCTCACCAGTCACCAATCACAAAAACACACATAAATATTTGTCATAAAAAACCAACAAGCTATGCAAATTCCCATGAAAATGAAGCGGGAAATCGAGGTCATTATTGATTCAATTGAATTCATCATCCCAAATCAAATATTCAAAACACCCATAAAAAAATGCAATAAAAAACATCATCCCTTGGAATATTATTGTTTAATTTATGGATCATTTAGACAATGACCACTGTTTTTTTTTTCTCTGAGAAAAGAAATTGGAAAGATGGTTTTTGTCCTTTTGAATAATTAATCAGATTTTCATTTTCTATCAATAGTCTTGGTTTTTGGAAATTGCGCCAAAATCACATCTGAGGACATTTTTTTATAAAGGACATTGGTGTCATCCCTTTGGGAAAATGTCAATTAGTTGACAATTTTGCATATGGGATGTTATATTGAAAGAAGCTACCCCTTCGATTTTTATAGTGAACAACTTAACAGAAGGATATAAAGATTTTTTGGAAATTAAACATTTTTCAATAATAATTATTTGAAATGTAAAGTCTTCTTTAGATTTATACAGATTAATAGTAGATTTTCACATTTAATAATTTTATAAGGTTTAACTTCTGTGAATCTCAAGCTCAAATCCCACAATAAGCATTTTTTAAAGAAATAAATTTCTTACATATGATACTTGTTATTAGGATTTAACATATGATTTGCTTTAAAGCTTAAGAAATACTAGACAATATAAATGTTTATTAAGTATTGTCAATATTAACAATTCCTGTATTGTAAATTTTTCATTGAAATATTAAAGTTACTATTTAGTACTCTTATTCTTATAGATAGAATGAAGAATGAAAAAAAATATTAATGGCCAACGTTAGATTTTACTGCCGATTACACAGAAAAAATAAGTAGTAAAATTTACTACAAACTTGTAGTAAATCGTGTAGTAAATTTTACTATAATTAGTAAAAATCCCTGTTTTCTTGTAGTAAAATTCACTATACGTAAGTAGTAAATTAGTTGTAAAATTTACTGTTACTATTATTTTGTAGTAAAATGTTCTATAAATAGATAAATTTACTATAAAAAGTATAGCAAACATTATTACAATTTTACTACTAAGTAGTTAAAGTTTTAGTAATGAATTCAGCTTAATAAAATGTTCTATTAATAGCAATAATTACTGATCTGTTGATAGTAAAATTTACTACTAAGTTTTCAAGATATTAAAAAAAAATTGGATTAGTGTTCATTTCTATTAATAGTAAAAATTACTACTCTTATGATAGTAAAATGAATTGGATAAAGGACGATCAGGAGATCAACAGGATAGATAGTTGTAACTAAGTCCTCGCCCGCTGAGCTGGGTATTAGACTTGCAAATCAGGGATAATTTTTTGACTTTTACTCGACGGAGACGAAAGATGACAGACTGATAGAGGATGATGGACTTCCTGGACATCTAAAATTTAAAAAAATTAGTTATCTTTTCGTCTTCATCTTTGAGACATTTCAATTTCGTATTTTATGTTTTTGGTTTGAATTTAATGGAATTTGTTTGTTGGGAGGATAACGAAGGATTTACATTTGATTAATGTTTTGTGGGTTTCTTCGAGATGTTGGATTTGAGAGATATATATTTAATGATAGTATCACCGGAAAAAATTAAGTAGTAACATTTACTACAAAACTTGTAGTAGTATTTATCGTGTAGTAAATTTTACTATAATTATTAAAAAACCCTCTTTTAATTAGTGAAATTCACTATGCAAGTAGTAAATTAGTTGTAAAAATTACTATGACTATTATTTTGTAGTAAGATGTTCTATAAATATGTAAATGTTCTATAAACAGTATAGCAAAAATTACAACAATTTTACTACTAAGTAGTTTTGGTAAAGAATTCAGTTAAGTAAAATTTTCTATTAATAGCAATAATTACTGATCTGTTGATAGTAAAATTTACTACTAAGTTTTCAAGATGTTAGAAAGACATTTGATTAGCGAAATTTTAGTTTATCGTTCAGTTCAATGAGTTCAAACCCAGATAATTATAGTGTTTTTCGATTTACTTCAAAAAGTAGTAAATTTTGTATTTATATAGTTAGTTTTACTAATAACTGAAATACACTCATTATATTTTTTTAGGCATGAGTTTAAACCAGGACACAATGTCTTTTTTTTGCTAAAAAAAGTAGTGATATTTACAATTAGGTAGTAAATTCTATTATCATACAAGATCCATTTAAAATCCCAGCATTAGCGTTTTTTGCATATATTTTCCTGATTGTAATTCATATTTGTATTAAATTTTATTTCACTGCCTATGGCTATGCACTTTAAGATGTCGGAACTTTGTCGAAGTGTTCGAGTTCAAAACATACCACAAACGTTACTTTTCTAGCAGAGTTCAAAAAATGTTAAATGTTAATAACTTAATAAAATAAAAGAAAACCATAATTTTTAATATCAAATAAAAAAAACAATAAATTTATTTTTATTTATTTAATATGAGTTACTGTTTTGGGAAGTAAAATTTACTACTTTTTAGTAAGTAGTAAAAATTACTTAAATATTACTACTTTAAATGTAGGTTGGTTTTGAATTTTACTACTTATTTTTTTCTATGACTTTCTATGAAGGCATCAATGAAAGAAGTGTGCCTTATCGCAATGATCCAGCTGTGATATATGGAAATTGAATTTGCGTGACTTATGGCAGTGATCGTTAGACATTAATGATAAACTATGTGGTGAATAACTAATAATTCCATGTGGTAATCCATATTGTAATTATTGTAATTAACTTCAATGTAAATGATAAAACTTGTAAAATGTTACATATTTCGTATTTTTACAATGTTTCTAGTAATTTTTACATAGTTGATTATTTTTCGGTGTACATCCAAAATAAAATAGCTTTAACTTTTCAAGAATTCTATTAATGAAGCGGTGTTATGTAAAACTACGTTCCGTAGTAACACTAGGGTTTTTTATACAATTATGAAATGCTCTCAGACTATGGACCTACTCTTCACTTCGTATAATATATTAGGAACCATAAACATTTTGAAACATAAAGTCCACAAAAATCCATTTAGCGTTAGCTTCCCTTTCCTACACCAATATATTTTTAAAATTGTGTTGTCGGGTTTATAGGCCTTATTAGTTCAAAAAGTATTAAAAAGCGGTATCAAACTTGAGAATTTGGAAAGATTTGCTTAACTAAATTAAATAAAAGTTTTAAAAAAAAAAATTAAAATAGAAGCTCCCATAATTCAAGCGCTAGTGCCATCTGGTGTCGACAAATCGAATTTCTGTTTATGCTAGTTTGTAGTAGTAGATAGACCCTTTAAATGTGATATCAATGATATGGACAATGATATCTCCTTTAAAACTAAGTTGCAAACAATACAATAAATACATACAATAATTAACAACAAATAAATAAAATAATATTTTGAAATAAGTACAAAAATTCAAAAAATACATTAAATACAAATATATTTTTAATTCCTGAAATCTTAAAATATATTATATAGCAAGTGAAAATACAAATGTAACAAAAATTAAAAATCAATAAATACTCTACATTATAATACATTAAATAGTAATAATAATAATAACAATAATAATAATAATAATAATAATAATAATAATAATAATAATAATAATAATAATAAAGGAAACAAAATTAGAATCGGACTTGACTAGAAATGAATAAAATTGGAAAAGGAAACCTCCAGAATTTAAGCTCCAGCGCCATCTGCTGCTGACAAATCAAAATTCTGTTAAATTGTGTATCCTATACACATTTTAAAATAAGTGTGCTACATATTTCAATGATCAGGAAAATACATATTGTCATATAATTTATTTGTGTAGTACATACTCTTTTTATACTGCACATATTTTATTGATAAAAAATTTACATATTTTAATTGTGGTTCGTATTTAACATATTTAAACATACACTGAAATATTTGGTCTACACAATAAATGAGTGTTGAGAGCTGATGAAAATTAACGTGCTTGGTACATATTTGAATAAGTGGTGTTTTTATTTATAATGGATTTTATTTCTTCCTATTTGTAGACTTTTTTTTTAATACCCTTATGTACTCGCTTTGTTCGGCCGTGGGTCTGTCTGTAAACCTTTTGAAACGTAGTTCTACTGCACCGCTTCGTTTATTTCTATGTTTTAAAATAATTGCACTTTTAATTTGATGTGTACCTTTTCTTTTTTTTTACACTTCTATCTCTTGTTGTTAAATATAAATATATTTTTAATAAAATTTTAAATTGTATTTTTTGTTACGCTTTCTAGAAAATCATTTTTTTAAATAATTTCGTATGTTAATTTATTAATATTTGTTTTAATTGAAATATGGATTGTTTGAATGATATTTATTATAAAATGTGTTTTTATTTAATTTTAATTTTTTTATAAATATTATAATTTTTTTTTGTATTTCTGGGAGTATTGTTTTGTTTAAGCTAATGGAGTTTTAGTTTTTGTGAGGATTTATAGATTGCTATCAGCGGAGTCTCTATATGTTGAGTTTAAAGTTAATTTTTATAATTCTCAGTAAAGATAACTCAGATTTCAGAGTTTTGAGCGTTAAACATAACCATATTCATATATAATATAATTCCACAATAAAACTCTTGTTATTTGCCAAATTCATACTTCATACTCAAATCCACATATTAATAATGCGAGTAATTACGAGAAAATGCATTTATAATCGAATGATGTCACAAAAAATACACGAGAAAAATAAGACGCGCATGCAAATGGAAATAACGCAATTGCTAACAGACGGACAAGTTTCAATGTTTGACCAACTGTTTTCTTGATAAATTTCTTACTATAAAAATGGATTAAAGATGGAGACTTTCAAACAGTTCAATCTCGTACTTTAAAATGAAACTTTCACTTTGGGTTTTCTTGGCTGTCGTCCTTTGTGTCGTTGGAGTGAGTATTTTAAATCTTGAGGTTTCCTAAAAGCTAAGCCCGCTTTCTTATAGAACACATTTGGGACAACCGAGGAGACAACAGAAACCACTGCTACTACAGAATCCACAACAACTACAGAAGCTACAACAACAACCGCTGCAACTACTACAACTGCAAAAGGAAAGACATGGACATCTCAACCATTAAGCAAAACTAAACCAAGACGTGGAGGACTCTTCTATTGGGGTTGAGGTTTTTGATTTGAATAAAGTGATTGTTATAGCTGCATGGTAATTATGGTTTTTTCCTTGAAGTTTGTTGGTAATACTAATTCTTTTGAACGGCAATATGCTTAGGCATAAGTTAAAGTTAAATAAGCAACATGGATAGTATAGTTGGTAGAGTATCAGTCACACACACTAGAATTCCCAGGTTCGAGTCCAGCCCCTTCAGTCGATTTTTTCAACATTCCTCTCTACTAAAAAACTAAATCACACAACGCGCCAAAGGTGACTCAAGGTGTAGCAGTGATATTAAGGAATGTTTGCTTCCTATCTATGTGTCTGTTATTTTAACGAGCGTATTAGAGGCGTCAGGTAGTATATCCGACTCACACGAAAGCGAATTTCTTACGAAAAATTCTAACGTGTGCACTGAGGATCGAACTCAAAATCGTCAGACTGGAAGGCGAGAGTGCTTACACCTACACCAACCAATTACCTCTATTGGTCTCTAATTCAGAGATGCTAAAATTATATAACATTGATCCAGGAAGTCGAGTGTCTTTTGAGCTATGCTCCATATCTAAAACCTGACATTTAGCAACTTGTCTATGTATTTGTCCTGTCTGTCCTAATATTTGTTGATTAATCAATGTCACAATTATACTAACGTCCATGTTCGAATACCAGCATTAGCGATATTTTTCTTGCTTAGTTTTTTGTGTGTTCCATATTCCATATATGTTTCTTATAGTCCACTTTCTATTTGTAAGATGTATGAGAACGAACTGTCATTGCCATTGTTCGAATTCGAACCTTGACGCAGTGAGTAGAAGAAAGAACTTGAAGAAGAAAAATCACCATTTCAAAGTAGTGGATATTATTTTAAAATTTAAAAAACTTTACTAAAAATATCTATAGTTTTACTATATTTAGAAAAATTAAATGTCTATAGAATTTTGTTTCAGAATTTTGTAATTGAAAAACTTATTAAAAACACTGAAATTTATATTATATCCAAATTAGCATAATTTTACATATCAAACGTTATCAGATTTCGCTTAAATAAAAAGAAGAGCTCTTGCATTAGGAGCTCCTAAATTCTGTTTAATATTCATAAAAGTGACCTGAGATCAAATCCAGTCGAACGCACTTCTTACTTTTTGAAGTAGTGAAATTTACAAAATATAGTAGTTATTGTGTTATAGTGTTGTGGTTTCAAATTCAGTCATAGCTATATTTTGTTATGTAAAATAACAGTAAAATTAACAAAAAATAGTTAAAATGTTTTAAGAAATAAATAAAGACAACGAATTCTTCTTCTGGTGTAAAGACGCCATCGGGTAACATGAACAAGTCTCACGATGCTTCTGCTTCAGGGAAGGAGAAAAAGCGAAGACTTCTTACTACAGGAAACACGAAGATTTTTCAACATCGCTCTATCAGTGAATGATGAACAGGGAGTTCGGATAGATGACGCTCACGATACTTAGTGCTCAGAACTTGGATGTGCCGATGAACCTTACATCATCCGAGTGGAAGGCATACATGACATTATGTACTATAATTTAACAATAGCTGATAACTATTAATTTTTAATATTATTTTGTTTCAGTTTGCTAGAGAAAATGTCCAGATTGAGCTATTAGTTAGAAAAGTATTCTACATTGCGGCAGAGCTTAACCAAAGACAAGATAGGAAAAATAA
>JXPG01041227.1:3696-15557 GCA_001015175.1 Megaselia abdita | reverse complement strand
AAGCAAATCGTTTGTGTTAATATAATCAAAAAGTAACTCACACCTTTGGTTTATCTCCGTGCTATCCCATAGGAGATATCTTGCATTAGCGTCTGCACCTGTGACGCAGTTCCTCTTTGCCTTTATCAGCAATCTATTTTACCAGTCGGAATCTCCTTCTCGTGCTCACAGTACACTGAACATAGCATGAGGATATNTTTTTATCCTGAACACTTTTTGAAAGATTTCACTCACACATTGTTACTACNATTAGCGTCTGCACCTGTGACGCAGTTCCTCTTTGCCTTTATCAGCAATCTATTTTACCAGTCGGAATCTCCTTCTCGTGCTCACAGTACACTGAACATAGCATGAGGATATTGGATGCCCCCTCAATGCTGACAGTAGTAGTGTCCTCATCACTGAAATTAGGAAACAGAAAAGCATTAATAGATTTCCTAACTAATATACATTATCTTGGTCTGTAGTCTGTCGAGTTATCAGCCAGGTAGAACAGATCAAAATACTTAAAATAGGTAATTCCCTTAGATGGAGGACTTCTAAGTTGGCTTCCTTCCAATGGTATCCTTAAGGAATTCCAACGAGCCTTGACAATCGCACCTGATCACTTTGTATCCTCTGAAGCGCTCCTGGGAACTGTAAATTAGAGCTTCTCAACTTTTTAATATTTTTCCCAGTCTTAAGGTCTACCTTAACTTTAAAGTCTTTGATTGATTGTAAGTCAAAAAAACACGAAGATCTTGCGATTGTAATAAAATAAAGTTTACCCCGAAGTGATTGAACTATCATTGCCCCACATATCCGTGTGAACTAGTTCCAGAAGAACTTCATTGTTGGCAACTGTGATTTTCCCTCGATGTTAGCTGTCGAGAATACAGAACAACTTCTCACCATTGCACATACGCGACGTTGTGCCGCTGTCCAAGTACCAAATCTTCTTTGATACCAGAACGGATTCTGCTGGAATTATTTCATAATAAGGACTCAAAACTTGACAGGCAAATTCAAAAATACTTCTATCAAGACCAGCATACAAACTTGTAGTGACATAAGGGTCATCCAGCTCCTTTGACCATCGTCTTATCATACCAAGTCGAACTTAGTTTTGGACACAACACTATTGATATGTTTTACAAACATTAGTTCAGTATCAAACCAAACTTCTAAGTCACAGAAAGATGATAGACTTCTTCTATACAGTTCTACAAAAAGTTCCAGTTTTCAGTATAAAATATCTTATCGTCCACATATAAAAAAAAATATCACTGAAATCTAAAACATCTGCCAAGTCATTTATTTAAATCAAAAATAATAAGGGCCTAAGGTTGCTTCCTTGTGTTACCCCCGATGGTACTATGACTTCGTTGGAGATGCAGTTTTATCAGTACTTCGGCCCTAAGCGATTTGTGGTGAAAATATTAATGAAATGTATCTGATGTTTGGTTTTCTTAACTCGATAGCATCTTAAGATTATTTCTGCATCAAAAAATATTTAATTTTCATAAACCATCCAAAAGCGACCTCTCAGATGTAGTATCTGACTAATGCAAAACTGCCAGATGGGATTTAAAGAATAATTTTTCTTTAAAAAAATAAAAAAAGATAGAGATTCAGATACTCCTTCTGGTTCGATAAAACCAAACAATAGATACTTTTTCAAAGATTGGAAGAAAACTAGTACTTGGGGTACTTTTATAAAAATAACTTTTCAAAGATATTCATAAAAAGTATCTGATGCTTGGTTTTGTTGAATCAGAAGGAGTATCTGAGAACATTTAAATTAAAAACAAATAAGTTTTTTTTTTTTTTTTATGAAAATTACCCTCTAGATTCTTTCTGACAGTTTTTCTCTATCTGATCGGTCGTTTTTGGATGATTTGGGAAAATTTTATATTTTTTGATGTAGAAAGGTAGATTCTAAGGTAGCTATCGAGTCATGAAAACAAAACATCAGATACATTTCGTTGATATTTTTGTAAAGTTCATGAAAAATTGTCAATATTTTTTTTCAGAACGAAACATTTTGAGATTAAAATTGACATTTTTCATCAGCTTTTCTTAAAATTTTCGAAAAAGTATCTATTGTTTTGTTTTATCGAACCAGAAGGAGTATCTGAAAAATTGTAAAAACATTTTTTTTATTTTCATTACAAAAACATGAAACAAATATTAAAAATTATATTTTATTTTTTTAAATTGGGTATTTCAGGTAGTTCGCCATAAATATAGTCGTTGGGATTATCATTGAAAACTAAATCAAGAGTCCTATTCAGTGAATTTTTAGTTCCATTTATTTGAAAACTTAAAGAGATGAGGTTTGGCCGAAAATGAATTTGGGAGTTTACATTTGATGTATAGGTGTAAAGCTGCAAATATCATCATTTTTGGAAACAGTCTACTGAACATCAGGAAGATTAAGATCTCCACAAACAATATGTTGATCTACTGGCTCTTATTGTGACATAATTGATTCGATATTTTTAGCACAAAATTCGTAGACTTCATCGATGGATTTCGGTGGATCTTCGGAAATGCAAAACAAATAAGCATTGTAATTAACATACTTTAACACAAACCATCTCAACTTTTTTATATGGCATTGTCATTTTTTAGAGCGATAAATACTCAACCTGCACGACTAAATTCACTTGTTTCCTTGGAACGATCGCAACGAAATATCTGGTAATTTGAACAAAAGACTTCAGAGCTTAGTACAGTATTGTCAAGAAATGAAATGACTTCATAGTTGAATGAAAAGCTGGTCGTATAAAAAATTTTTAACTTGGTTTTTAGGCAACGCATATTCTGCTAAAAACATGAACATTTATTTAGTCCTGTTTAAGATGGGATCGCTTTCTCCTGTGGTTCGATTTGTTCTCTCGAAAATGTTCATCAAATTCCCTAGCATTACATTCATTGATAACATTTTAAAGATAATAAGTGCATAGTCTTAAAATTTTATAATCAAAGTATTTTTGTAGACCCACAGGAAATAACAACTATTCACATCATCATAATTGAAATTAAAAAAAAAAACAAAATCACACAACGAGCCAAAGCTGACTCAAGGTGTAGCAGTGATATTAAGGAATGTTTGCTTCCTATGTGTTTACCAGCTGCTTTTCTACATCAGTGTTGTTAGTTTTCCCTCTTCCTCTGAATAGAGTCAGTGATGAGCTGTCTGCTATTTTAACGAGTGTATTAGAGGTACCCTTTTATTTCATCAACATCGAAACGACGAGGGTAGCGTCAGGTAGTATATCCGACTCACACGAAAGAAAATTTCTTACGAAAAATTCTGACGTGTGCACTGAGGATCGAACTCAGAATCGTCAGACTGGAAGGCGAGAGCGCTAGCACCTACACCAACCAACTACATAATTGAAATAGTACTGCAAAATTGTTTGAAGGTTTGTGTTAAATGACCCATATCCTCAGTCCATTCAGAAAGGTGTTGGAGTAAAAGTCGTTGTTACATCTCTAAAAATAACAGTAAATAACAAATATACTCATGATTCCAGGTCCATTCATCTCTCTTTACTTGCACTGCATATGAAGTATGAGCGAACTTGGGTGTTTTATGTATAGTTTGTGTTTATATGGACTCTTTGTATGCTCTTGCGATCCCGACTGGATATGAATGAGGTGATACAAGTAATGGAATTAAACCATGTTCACTTTTTCCGTTTCGAATGCAAAACGACAGGGTTGATTTTGAAAACAAACACACATCACAGAGTAGATGTATAGAGATAGAGATAGCGAGTAATTTATTCATAATTTTCCGTGTTCCGTAGTCTTAATCCGTTTCATCCGTCTCACGTGAATAAGTTTTTGGGTCAACGTTTCCAAGCATAGTATGGTTGTCTGTGGGTGCTATTAATAGGATGAGTTTATTTTAAAGTAACCATCTAGGCGGTCGGGCTATGAATTAATTTTCTCGGATGGTTTTGGGTTAATGAATGAGGGTTATGTTATCATTCTTTCCTATCCTGAAGACTAACAGCAACCAAACTATTATTCATAGTTCCAAATGTACAAAACTACAGAATCCGTTACATCCTCTCCTTGGAAAACAAAGTTGTTCGTTTTATATGAATATTCTTGGTATGAATTACTTTAAGAACTCCATAATTTTTGAATTCAGAATGAATTTGCGACGTTTGTTTTCCTCCACTATTTTCTTGACAATGAGGTATTCTTGAAAAGAAATGTCAAAATTTTATTGAAATTACTGTAAAAAACATGTCAAAATTCCGGTTTGAGTAATGGGAGCGGAAAGCAGCGTTTTTTGGGACAGTGAAGGCACTCATAAAGCAGAAACTGCTGATAATCTCAAAAATAGACGACAACAATTGACCAAAAGACTAGGAAACACTAAAAAATGGAAATCAAAGAGAACTGCATCTCCCAAGAAGTTAGATATAAAAGAAGAAGAGTCTCTTTGCGGATGTGAGCTTACAGAGAGCCCGTCACTCAAGGCTAAGTCGGACATTGAAGAAATTAGATCTTATGAAAGAAAAGAACTCAAGACTCTGCTGACTCGCTCGGGGAAAAATATTGCGAAACATGACTCTTTATCATCAACTGTAAAAAAAAGATCCACAAAAAAGAAAACAGCGCTACAAAAGTCAACGGCATCTAAAGTTTTCTTGAAAAAAGATGCTGGTAAGTACACTAAAAGGTAAAACTTCTGAAATAAGTCAACACTTGAAACTTTTAGTGAAACCTCGTAAAATGAAGAAAACCAAAGATGATCTTAAATGCGGATGTGAAATCGAAGAGCGAAAGAAAACTCCACTTCATAAAGCGAGAGACGCTATTAAGAAAAAATCGAAAGAGCTGATTTCAAAACTTTCTGCTGAAATTGGAAATGCTCATTCTATTTCAAAAAAACCTGTGAGAGCGACTACAAGAAATCAGCTCCTTCAAGTCAAGAAAAACGATAAAAATAAAAGGAATAACAAAGACCTCTGCGGACATGAAACAGCAAAACAACCTAGTCGGGGAAGATTGTTGGTACGCTCCGTTGGGAAGAAAATTAGAAAGAGGTCAAAAGACTTAAAAGACACAGTTTCTAAAACGTTTTTGAAAGTGAAAGCTGGTGTTTCAAACATCAATGTCAAACAAGCCGCTTCTTCAATTACTGAGAAAATGAGACGACTCAAAAAGAAAAAATTAAAAAAGGAAGAACTTTGTGGCTGCGAAATAGAAACTCCTCCACCTAAGACAAAACTTAAAATGAAACCAATATCCTCTCGACTTAGGAGAAGAACAAAAGACGCTACAAAGCTTAGAATCAAAAAGTTAGATCGTGGCAAGCACCAGCAGTTTCGGAAAAGAAAAGAAGATGACTTATGTGGTTGCGAGAAAGACTTTCCATCTAAATGGCAGACAAGACTCAATAAACTGAAAAGTTCGGCCCTCGCAGCTAAAAAATCTTTGTCAAATATTAATTCCAAATTGAAGAGGAAGAAGAAGGTTGAAGAAAATCTAGCATCTCCAATGAAAGTTTTAAATAAAAAAGTTAGATTTGCTTTGAAGAGACAGAAGAAAGACGAACTTTGTGGTTGTGAGAAGGAACAAAGGAGGCTCCGAAGAAAAAGGTTACCAATTATAAAGGCTCCAATTAAGACTGGAAAAAAAACTCGTTTCAAAAGAGATCTAAAAGACGAGCTTTGTGGTTGTGAGAAGGAACAAAGGAAGCTAAGGAGAAAAAGGTTGCCAATTATAAAGGCTCCAATTAAGACTGGAAAAAAAGCTCGTTTCAAAAGAGATCCGAAAGACGAGCTTTGTGGTTGTGAGAAGGAACAAAGGAGGATCCGAAGAAAAAGGTTACCAATTATAAAGGCTCCATTGAGAACTGGTAAGAAAGCTCGTTTTAAAATAGATCCAAAAGACGAGCTTTGTGGTTGTGAGAAAGAACAAAGGAGGCTCCGAAGAAAAAGGCTACCAATTATAAAGGCTCCAATTAAAGCTGGTAAGAAAACTCGTTTTAGAAGAGATCCGAGAGACGAGCTTTGTGGTTGTGAGAAGGAACAAAGGAGACTCCGAAGAAAAAGGTTACCAATTATAAAGGCTCCAATTAAAACGGGTGAGAAAGCTCGTTTTAGAAGAGATCCGAAAGACGAGCTTTGTGGTTGTGAGAAGGAACAAAGGAAGCTAAGGAGAAAAAGGTTGCCAATTATAAAGGCTCCAATTAAGACTGGAAAAAAAGCTCGTTTCAAAAGAGATCCGAAAGACGAGCTTTGTGGTTGTGAGAAGGAACAAAGGAGGATCCGAAGAAAAAGGTTACCAATTATAAAGGCTCCATTGAGAACTGGTAAGAAAGCTCGTTTTAAAATAGATCCAAAAGACGAGCTTTGTGGTTGTGAGAAAGAACAAAGGAGGCTCCGAAGAAAAAGGCTACCAATTATAAAGGCTCCAATTAAAGCTGGTAAGAAAACTCGTTTTAGAAGAGATCCGAGAGACGAGCTTTGTGGTTGTGAGAAGGAACAAAGGAGACTCCGAAGAAAAAGGTTACCAATTATAAAGGCTCCAATTAAAACGGGTGAGAAAGCTCGTTTTAGAAGAGATCCGAAAGACGAGCTTTGTGGTTGTGAGAAGGAACAAAGGAGGCTTCGAAGGAAAAGGTTTAAAGCTGCAAAAGTTGAGTTGAAACTTGCAGGAAAAGTTTGTTTTAAGCCAAAGCTAAAGAAGTCAAGAAGGAAGCCTTCTCGATCTCAACTTAAGACCGCGAGGAAAACATTACCTTTTAAAAAGGAAGCAAAGGTTACTCCGCATGTATTTAGACTTAAAAAAGCTGCTAGGAAACTTAAATTTCTAATGAAGTCAGATATTAAGCCAAGTCGAGTAAAGCTGAGAAAAGCTAGGCTGAGGAAAGCCATTAAAAAGCTGGCTTTTCTCAAAATTAGAGCTGAGAAGAGAAAAGTCCTTCATAAAGACAAACTTAAGTTAGTTGTCAAAAGGCCGAAACTTGTTAAGTCACCATTTAAAGGAAAAGTTAAGAAAAGAAAGAAAAGAATAAAGCGAAGGCTGAGGAAATTCGGATTGAAAGTCTTATCATTAAGTAAAACAATTACTTTAATTAAAAAACGAGTCAAAAGAACTTTACTTAAAATAAAAGTTAGAACTCTGAAAGAGCCAAAAAGATTTGCTCGCTTTAAAAAAGACAGAAAAAAACGGCGGATCAAACTTGCAATTCGAGTTTTGAGAAAAGAAAAAAAGCGTCTTGCACTACTCAAAGGAAGAAGAAGGTTAAAGAGAAAGCAAAAGGATAAAATTAAAAATAAAGTGAAACTTCTGAGAAAAGTTGGTAAATTTGTTACTCTTTTGAAGAAAACCGGAAAAAGCAAAAGACCTAGAAAAACTAGAGTGAAAATGCCTAAAAACCTGAACAAGTTTCGAATCGATTTAAAAAGAAAAAATAAACTCAAAATTCGAATTCCGAAGCATAAAAGGGTTTTTGATGTGAAAAGAATTGCTCGAAAGAAAGCAATAAGAAAGCTACCTTTGAAAAAGAAAACCGCTTTGGAACTGTTCAAAAAGAAAGCAAGAAAGTTTCCCGTGAAAAGGAAAATTCAGAAAGAAATCCTTAAGGCAGTCTCAAGAAAATTGCCTGTAAAAACGGTAATGAAGAAGGCCTTCTTCAAAAAAAAGAAAGCAATTCAAAAGCTACCGATAAAGAGAAGACATCTGAAGGATTTCTCTGAAATAAAAAAACATAGGGTAAAAAAGTATCCTTTAAAACAGAGAAAACAGACACAATTTTTCAAAAAAGAAAAAAAGGGGAGAAAGCTACCTATGAAATTAAGAAAAGAACCGGATTTCTTCAAGAAAGAAAAAAAGGCGAGAAAGCTACCTATGAAAACAAGAAAAAAGGCGGGCTTCTTCAAGAAAGAAAAGACAAAAATGTTACGAAAACTCCCAATCAAAAAAAGAAAGGAGAAGGAATTCTTTAAAAAAGCTAAGAAAGTTGTAAGGAAAAAGTTACAAATAAGAAAGAAAAAAGAGTTAACTTATCTCAAGTCGGAATTGAAAAAAAGGATTCGAAAGCTTCCTTTGAAAAAGAAAACGAAGAAAATAGATGAGCGATCCATTGCTAAAAAGCTTCCAATAAGAAAGAAAGGGCCGAAATTAGAACAGTTAGCCCCAAGGAGAAAATATCCTTTGAAAACTAGAAAATTGGGGGGTTTCTTCAAGAAAGACAGATCAAAGCCTTTAAGAAAGCTACCAATAAAAAAGAGAGCGTTGATTGCGAGACAAAAAGAGATCGGCAGAAAAGTCGCTGTGAAAATAATTAAAGAAATTCAGAAATTGAAGAAAAAAAGGAAACTGATAAAGAAGTTACCTATAAAGAAGGGAAGGATCCCGCTTTCACCTGAAAGAGCTGAAAGGAAACTCAGGATTAACATTTTAAGACAAAGGAAGACATTTCGTAAAAAAGATAAGCTCTCTAAAATTCGGAAGTTCCGAGTGAAAATTGCCAAGTTAAAAAAAGTGTTTTCCAAAAAACTAGATAAAACAAAAAGGAAGAGAAGGAGGAAAATGTTAGTGAAGAAGTTCCGAGTGAAAATAGCCAAGTTAAAAAAAGTATTTTCCAAAAAACTAGATAAAAGGAAGAGAAGGAGGAAAATGTTAGTGAAGAAGTTCCGAGTGAAAATAGCCAAAACAAAAAAAGTGATTTCTAGAAAACTAGGTAGAACAAAAAGAAGAAGAAAAAGGAAAATGTTAGTGAAAAAGTTTCGATTAAAAAAAGTTACGTTAAAAAAAGTTTTTCCGATTTATAAAAAACTAGATAAAAGAAGAAGAAAAAGGAAAATGTTAGTGAAGAAGTTCCGAGTAAGAATTTTGAAGGAAAAGAAAAAGTTTTCAAAAAAAGAGAGTAAATCTGAACGAAAGCTAAGAAGAAGACTTAGAAAAGCAAAAAAGCTAGAGACCAAACTTCCGAAGAAAGTCAAAGTACAAATGGCAAAGCATAAGACAAAATTTGCTTCTAAAAAAAGAAAATTGTTTTCAAAAAAAAGATCAAGAAGAGTAAAACGAGAAAGAAAAGCGAAAAAAGCAAAGAAAAAAAGAAAACTATTATTTCGAAGAAGAGAGATAAAGAAAGTTCCACTTAGAAAAGGGAAAACTCAGGTCCTGTTTAGAAAAAAGGAAAAAGAAAAGAGGAGAAAAAGGCTTGGAAGGAAGAAGAGAATAGAGGAAGCTCGAAAACTTAAAATAGAAGTGAAAGTAGCAAGAAAAGGGAAACAGTTTACTCTCAAGAAAAAAGAGAAATTAAGAATACTCAAGGACTTTCGAAAAATAACAAGGGTTAAAGTCACGAAAGACAGGAAAAAGTTTGTTTTGAAGAAGAGAGAAAAAAAGAAGAAAATTTCAAAACGAAAAAGGATGTTCAAAAAAAGCGGAAAGTACTTAACAAAGGAAGATATTAAAATCACAGAAAAGGCTCAAAAAATGGGAATAAGAACTAAGGATCAAGGAAAACTGAAAAAGATTGAAGTGAAAATTGCTAAAGATAGGAAAAAACTTCATGGCAAAAGAAAGCCCACTGAGAAATTGAAGATGTTCCCCTTGAACATTTTAAAGAAGGTGATAAAAATGGATCATAAAAGGGATGAACTCGGATTGAGAAAGTTTCCTCTCAAAATCAAGGATAAACCAAAAGAGAAAATCGAACAACGACTTGCAATAAAGAAATCACGATTTCCGATAAAATTCTTCAAAGTCGTAAAAAGAAGATTGGTGAGAACAACTCGTTCCCAACGATTCCAAATTAAGACATCGAGAATCCCTAGAAAAATGTACGCTGTTGTCAAAAGAGGATTACGAAAAGCGGTTCTTATTAAAAAGCTCAAAATTACAACCCAGAGTTTGAAATTCGCAAAGAAACGACCTAGAAGAGGTAGAAGACTGAAAAAGCAGATTTTAAGAAAACCTAGAAAAGTAGAACCTAAAATTTCCAAAAGAGCTATAAAATTCGTTAAAAAGAAATACAGTGCACTTTCTAGAAAAATATGGAAGTTGAAATCAAGGACACGTCGTCGATTCCAAAAGTTTCGAAAAGGAAGAGCCCCAAAAATTAAAAAGAAAAAGGTTAAGAGAAAGAAAGTCGTTCCACCACATTCCTGCAATCATTTGTTCGAGCAGTTGCTTATTTGGACCATACTCAAAATGTTCATTCATATTGGAGCATTAGGAATGTACGTTGGTCCAGTTAACCCGGAGCTGATGCTTTGGTTCATGATCTCACTTGTAGTACCATCAAGAGTAGAAGTGACTGATGAAAAAGCTATCTCTAAAGCTGCTTCGAAACTTGAAGCCGACCAATCTGCAAATGAACCTTTTCCAATAATTGAGAACCCAGGGCTTCAATCTAAGTTAAATCATAAACTGCTTATTTGGACTCTAATGCTCTTATTTCTTCTGATTAATATTTTCAAGAAAGACCAGAAGTTGGGCAATGATAAGCAGTTCATGTTTTGGTTCATGGTTTTCATTGTCCTTCAAGAGAAAAAATCTGAAGAAACGAAGCCCAAGAAAGAACCTCCAAAGATTAAACCAAAATGTCCTGCACCTAAAAAGAGTCCAATCAAAAAGATTCAGAAAAAGAAGAAGAAACAGGTTCCACTATGTAGTCTTAAGCATGTTGAAGAAATCAAAAAGAATCAAGAGCTCATTAATTGGCTGTTAACGCTATTAATTCAACAAAAGAAATCGAGCAAAAAATACAATTTCCTTAAAAAAATTGAGCCAATTGTAATAGCTCCACGTAATTTGTCTCATGAGCTTCACCTGTGGTTCTTAGTCTATATAATTTTGTACTTTTCACCTGGAGAAGATGCACCACCACCTAAAATGCACCATTCCAAAAAAGAGACAGAAGAAGATTCGCTTCTTTTTTGGTTAATGCTGTACCTGATGATTTTAAAGGATGGTGATCAAGTGTTTCATAAGAGTAGTCAGACGAGAAGAGGAAGAGTCAGGTCGAGAAGTAGAGCTTGTGCTCCAAGAAAACCTATACCTACTTATCCTAGGGTGTGCAAATGTGGTAAATCCTAGTAGAAATGTCGATTCGGGTTTTTGAAAACCATTCCTGTTGCATTCTTCTGTCTCAAAATATTTGTTTTATTTATTAGTTTTTGGTTATAAAGTTTAGAGGTGTTTTTGAATTGTTTTTTATTATTTGGGTTTTAATTTTTAAATATTTTAATATGTTTCCTGTTAATGGGATGGCTACGTCGATCATTACTAATTTTTTGTCTTGCTTGTTCCATAGCAGGATGTCCGGTCTATTAAAACAGTTCCAGATCCCAGTACATCTAACAATTGTCATTTTCGAGGACATTTTCTTGTTGGTATTTGAAATAAGGCACTCGTTACTCTGAGAATTTGTTTATCAGCGATAGCTCTTGATGTAGGATTTATGCAAAATTGTCATGTTTTATTTTGTACTCGTTGTTTGAGAAGTACTGACATCCGGAGACTACATGATGAAGTGTTTTTGTAGATGAAAAATATCAATTTAAGACTAACATTTTTCTTTCTGATGAAAACAAAAATTAATATTTCGCATCAACTTTCCAAAAATATTCATGAAAAACATCTGATGTTGGATTTTCTTGACTCGATAGTTACTTAAGAATGTTTTTACATTCAAAAAACATAAGATTTTCAAACCACCTGAAAACGACCCCTCAGATCGAGTATCTGACTTGTGCAAAACTGCCAGATAAGATTTGAAGGGTAATTTTCCCCAAACAAAAATAAAACAATATTTTTGTTATCTGTATGTTTTCAGATACCTTTTCTGATTCAATAAAACCAAACAATAAATACTTTTTCGAAAATAGGAAGAA
>JXPG01041153.1:0-10857 GCA_001015175.1 Megaselia abdita | reverse complement strand
ACGAAAGAAAATTTCTTACGAAAAATTCTGACGCGTGCACTGAGGATCGAACTCAGAATCGTCAGACTGGAAGGCGAGAGTGCTAGCACCTACACCAACCAACTACCTTTTTGGGAAATACAAGACATTTAAGTCAAAAATAAGAATAATTTTCAAAACAAATTTAAGAAAATTAAAAAAATTAGTTTTTGAAAGAAAATTAAAAATGTTAAGCCTAAATGAAAAATTTATATGCTCGGAACATATATCCACACCAATTCTTATTAAAATATGAGACGTTTAATAAACAGTGAGAGTAGTTTTCAAACAAAATTAAAAAAGAATTTAAAAAAAAAGTTTTTGAAAGAAAATTAAAAATGTTAAGCCTAAAATTTAAAATTTATGTGCCCGGAATCCGCACTAATTTCTATTCAAATATAAGACATTTAAGTCAACAGTAAGAATAGTTTTCTAAAAAATTTAAAAAGAATTTCAAAAATCTAGTTTTTGTAAGAACATTTAAAATTTTAAGAACAAAATTAAAAATGGAACATATCTTCACACTAATTCTTATTCAAATATGTGGCATTTAAGTCAACAGTGAGAGACGTTTTCGAACAAAATTAACAAAAAATTTCAAAAATCTAGTTTTTTTTTTAAATTAAAAATGTTAAGCCTAAAAGTAAAAATTTATGTTCCCGGAACATATGTCCAAACTAATTCTAATTCAAATATAAGACATTGAAGTCAGCAGTGAGAACAAATTTTTAAAAAATTAAAAAAGAATTTCAAAAATTTAGTTTTTGAAAGAAAATTAAACATTTTAAGTATAAAGTTAAAAATCAATGTGCCCGGAACATATTTGCAAACTAATGTCTATTCAAATATAAGACATTTAAGTCAACAGTGCGAATAATTTTCAATCAAATTAAACAAAATTTCAAAAAGCATTTCACTTTTAAGAACTGAAGGTCAACATTTTTTTGTTCTAGAATAAAAATGAAAAGGAAAAATTAAAAGGAACGAAATTTTTGAGTGAAACATTATATAAACATGAAACTGTTTTCAAAATATAGAGTTTCCAAATTTTTGCTAAAAAAAAATGTTTTTTAAAGATTTTAAAATTACAGCTTAAGAACAATTATTACATTTCTGAAAGGTTTTAAGATTTGAGTTCAAAAAAAATATATCAGACTAAAAATTTAAAAAAAACTAACTCGAAATTAAAGTAAAAGTTTGGTAATGAAATGTATTAATGGAGAATCTATATAAGATCACTAAACCCTGATTAAAATTAAACGTAAAGTTATAAATGAAATCATATTACAAGGCGGAGTATTCTACTTTGTCACGGAAAAAAAAATCAACGGTGCGGATGGGAATCGAACCCACATCCTCTCGCTTTCCGGGCAATTGCTCTCCCTCACAATGTTAGTTTCTATAAGGAATATCATTGTAAAACTAAAATTGTAGAAGAAATGGTAATGGTAGAAATTAATATGACTAAGTAAGAAAATTCTCCCTTAAAAAATACGTCACATATAAAGAAATCAATATTGTGTAAAAATATTTTATTTCTTTAACAAAAATGTTAAAAGTATAATCAAAATTAATTCTTGTAAAATTAAATTAGTGAAATTAAAAGTAATGTATAGAATGTTGAAAAAAATATATAAAAACCATTAAAAAAAACAAAAAATCATTATAAATTCGAAGATAAATATTCGCTGTTTAAAAATGTTTTTTTTAATTTAAAGTCAAACATTGATTTTTAAAGTAATTCAGATTTTTGGTTTAAAATGAAAATGTAATTTCCGAAATATTGTTGTAATTTCAATCTCTGAATTCAAATTTAATTCTTAAAACTAGTGTAATTTTAAAAGTTTAACTTTTTTTTATAATTTTTACTTTGTACTTTTGTAAAAATCCTGTTTAATGCATCAACAAATCTTGGTAAGATACAAAATAATGCAAAGTTGAATACTTTACTTAATATTTTTTTTTTACATTGGGTTTTTTTTAAATCTGAAAAAACCACTCGCTAGAATATTGTGCCAGATTTCCTAAAACCCTAAAATCCTTCCAAGGTATTTTGTAAATTTCCCATGGGATTTTGTAAATGGTTTTTTATAACTTATGGGATTTCATGAATAATTAGGGGAGTTTGTAAGAAACATTAAACATTTTGTAGCTTTTTTAAAAATTAAAAAAAAATTTAAAAAAAAACTAGTTTTAAATTGTTAACTCTAAAATTGTTTTCTTTTCAAATAAATTTTATAAACATTAAAAATAATGAATTTTTTTTAATGTCTGTTTGTAGACTTAAGTACTGGATTCTACATTTTATTATTTTTATTTAAATCTTAAAATATTTCAAGGTATTTTTTGTTTTTAATGTAAATTTAACTTAAAAGTTAATTACTACTGAAAATTTTGTTTTTAAAAATATATATTTATATATTTAACAAAGTTTAAAAAAAAAAAATTAAAACTAAACACAAAAATGAAAAAAATATTTTAATAGATTTTAAGCTTAACTTTAATTGGTAATTTGTTTTGTGTTTGAAACGGTGGAAAACATAACATCTTCTTGAGAAAAACTTTTGATTAGAAGAATATGCTGTTTTCGAAAGCTCTAAAATATATAAGGATTTTCTAAAGATTTTAATTAGATTTTCTAAAGATTTTAATTAGATTTTCTTTTTAAGGAAAGATTTTGTAAGAAATTTAGGGATTTTGTAAATATTTATAAAACTATTTTTCTGTTTTAATTTATTAAAAACCAACGTCAAATATTAATTAACAAACAAATATTAAAAATCACAAAAAAATCGTATTTTTTATTGAAAACTTCTTAATTTAGTCAATTAAAAGACTTTCTAGAGGAAAACCTCTATTAAAAAGGAATTTTAAGAAATTTGATTTTTCGACAGGGGTACCCCTTTGCAGTTTTCGTAAAAAAATGTAAAAAAAAAATGAATCTGTTAAGCAAAATTGCTCATATTCACTCAAACATCAAACTGATAATAATATGACATTTAATTTAACTTTTAATAATTTGCAGTTAATTTTCCGGTTTCCACCATATAACCTTTCTGAAAAGCTGTCGATACTCTTTCACCTTTAATGATATTCCATCCAGAATTAACATAATTGAGATGGGATCAAAAGCAGATATGGGAAATATGAATTTTCATGTAATATCTTGAATATTCTGAAAATCAGCGGTGTCGATGATTTTTTGCTTTGATCATATATGTAAGCTGCCGAATTCAGTCGCGTCAATAAATTAAAATATAATTACGTTCATAAACAGATTCATTATATTTTTACCTATAAGGGAAAAATAATTTCGAATATGTAAAACACACTCACCAATAAAATACGTCAACCTCTATCAGAAGTACTCTCATTCCATTATCGTAAAACATGAAACAATAACATAATTATTTTAAAAATCAAACTCTATTAATTTTGTTGTATTCCCAATTATCTATTGTTATAAGCCAATAAATACTTTATCTGGAAAACCAAACCGTAAACGAATTCCTGACCATAATTCAATTCGTCTGTGGAAACCTATATAAACACTGGAAAATTATAATTTCATTAAAATTTTTCCATTTTCTGTCATTTTAAATTGAGTTAAAATGAAACAACAAAAGCAAAGTGAATGGAAGGAAGAGGACGAACGACTGTGGTTCCTCCAGGACTATAAAATGAACTGAACAGAAAACCTAAATAAAACAATTTCCGGTATCCTGGGAGTTGTTTGTCTTTGTTAGTGTTATTGTTTCAACATTGTGTTTATTTGTTGCATTCCATAGGTACTGGAACATCGAGCTCATCAGGAAGGTATGGCCCCAGGAAATCATCCTTAGCTCTAACACCAGAAGATGAAACTTTCGATTCAAGTCAGGTGAGTTTCTTTTATTTTTATTTATGTTGATTGAGGTTTTCGAATTCAAGTTCTAGTGTCATCTTAAGTTAATAGAATTTTATGTTAGTGGTGGTTTGTAGTAATGTAATGCTAGTTCGACGAGCTAAATTTGAGTGAATTTTTAATATATCCCTAAAACCAACCAATACCTCCAAAATTAAAAAAGAGTATACTAAAATTTCATCATAACAAAAAATGCAAAATATAAATAAATTAAAAAAAACTAAATTGTGTTTTTTCCAACAGCTATCTAAAAATTAAAAAATTGTCTCAATAATTAACAAAGAAAATCTTTACTAAAATCTTACTCTTACTCGGAAATTAAGAAATAAATAAAACTTAGTTGAAAATTAAAACACCCAAAAAATCCCCAACGATTATTTTTAATTTTTTTTACTAAAACGCCATAGGTAATCAATAGATAGGCAAAGTGTAATTCCAGCTTGATTTTCAGTGGAGAACATGAGAAGAAATAACGCCGCCGCAGCCGAACGACCTTTTAGCTTATTTTATCCAAATGCAAGTAATTCGTTCGAATTCTCTACATAAAATGAGAACAAAACGATTTAAACCGAGATCTTAGGAAACCCAAGCAGCATTTGGAATACCATTCCTTCTATAATAACATTGCTAGAATACCTTTTGAATACCTACGGAATATATACCTCCCCAATGCTACTTGAAAACCTACTTGTAGCCCTCTAGAAGAAGGTAAGATTTTTCGGAATTAAATACTTCTTAACAACCTATTGAATCCTTCTTCATATGTTCTTGTAGAAGGTAAGCTTAAGTTTTTAAGACTTCTTAAAAACCTTCTAGAAATCTTCTTGTAGAAGGTAAACTCAAACGGTATTCTAAACTTTATGAAGTCCTTTTGAAACCCTATTTAAAACCTGCTTTTAAAATACTAGAACATAAAGGTGAACTATAAGGTTATTCTAACAAGCAAAATTACACTTAAAAACGAGATGTATTTTAATATATTGCGGTAGGACATATTTATATTTTAAATGTAAAATCCATTCACATAATTCGTTCATTTTTACGATCAGGAGGATACATATTATTTTATTTGTGCAGTACATATTCTTTTCATGCTGTAAGTTCCTGAATATACAAAAGAGCTTCAAATGAACAGACTCAATATTCCAAATCATTAACAAAAATTAATCTCAATAGAACATTTCATAATAAAACAGAATCAATTCAAAAGAAAATTCAACAAATAAATGACATTTGCTAAATATTGCTAAAAAGGCTGGCAATTCACAAAACCATAAGGCCAAGCTAACTTTACTTGGAACAAGCCATATTTTTATCGTCCAAGCGGAATAAGCTTGCAGTTTTGAAAAATCAAATGTTTTTAAAGATGCATGGACAAAGAAATACATAAACCGGGTTAGTAAGATAAGATTTTTTTGTTTATTTTAAATAATTGTTTATATGATATGGAAGTATCTGAAACTTCAAATATTCCAATCATATTTTCAATAGAGTCTTGCATATTTTTATATCTGTCTCACAGCACTCCCAATAATTTTTGATTTGCCAAAACTGGGGTACACAAAAGAGGCCAAAGAATGGCTCAAACCACTAGTCTAGTCTTTTATAAGATTTATAAACAAATTTGGACGAAAGCATTTTGAAAGCTTTTTTCCAAAGATATTTTTAGTGTATTCAATCATGATTTTCCTCAGGTTTGCAAGACATATGAAACAAGTATTCCAAGAAGTATTCTAGAATGTCTGAACTAGTATATAAAACTTCTACAATTCTTTTTCAAGCTGTTCTCAACTGTTCTTTTGGCGCGGGTTTTAAAGACCTTTTAGAATACGTCTTAACAATATTTCTTCAGAATACCAAAAAAGCATCCCTAAATACCTATTGGAAACTTCCCCAGGAAATCCTGAAGCAGTTTTCTATACCTATAAAAAAAATAGAAGGATAAAAGAAGTTACCGGATGAAGAGGTATTCTAGAGGTATCCAAAATCGAATTTTGCTCCTTGGGAATGAGTCTAATAGGACATCCCAGATTGGAGCGAACTTAAACTTTGATGATACAGACATGTTTAAAGACCCCATAAGCTATAATTATGACTTGTAATTCGGTCGAATTCTCAACAGAAAACGATTTAAACCGAGATTTTGGGAAATGTCTCTTATGGAACATCCTAGATTTTAGCGAACTCAAAATCTGATGATGCAGAAATGTTTATAGACCACATAAAGTATAAATAGAACTTGTAATTCGGTCAAAATGTTAATAGAAAACGAGAAAAAACGATTTAAACCGAGATTTTGGGAAATGAGTCTTATGGAACATCCTTATAACACCTTATGCCTCCCACTTAAAATCAAGTTGGAATTTCACTTTGCCTATCTATTGATTATCTATGATAAAACTGTTAAAACTGATTATTGAATTAACTAAACAATATATTAATAAGTAGCATTTAAAAATAAAAATAAATTATATAACACAAAATTAATTATTAATTACGAAACAAAAAATATTATTGAGAAGAAAGAAACGTACCTTTCAAAAAATCCAGAATAAAAAAAGTATATTTTGTGTGAAGACCCACACCACTCTCTTACCCAAAAAACATTGTCGCGACAAGACAACGTTGTCTAAAAGTGAAATTTTTTTGTAGTGATAAGCTAAATTCAGTCATAGAAAAGCAAAAGAGATAATTTTTGCCCAGACCATCATTTGACAGTCTTGTGACCATTAATGTCACAAGACTACGAAAAATTTAATTATTAAAATTGTCCTAAGCTATTGTTAACTGATTTGGTACAAATTGATTATAATCGTTCTTTGAAATAATTATCGAAACAGCTATTCATCATAGCGTTACGTGAATGTCTATATTATACATAAGGTAGCAGTATAAGGTTTTTATTAGTTTTTATTTTTTGAATGATATGGGGAATATGTTTCAGAACTCCAGAAACTATTAACAACACCAAATCTTTCAGGTTTAGAAAAACAATAAATAATAACAGCATAGAAAAAGAGAGATGATTAAGTAAGAAAATTAATATGTTATCTTTAAGTTTTTATTTTAATATTTTTTAAATACTTTAATTTACTTTACTCTATTCAAATTACTACATTGTTTGTTTCTAAATCTACATATATTTATTTCTGAGCCTTTAAAGGATTCCATATTTTTGAATATATATTGTTTTTTAATTTTCAAATTGATTATTAAATTTAAATAAAGATTTTGTAGATTTATTTATTTAAAATTTGGATAGGAATTAAAATAGTAAATTTTAAAGTTTTTTGAACATGAAAAATATAAAATTTAAAAAAAACTATAATTTAAAAAAATATAATATAGAAATATTGAAAATAAAATTTAAAAAATACTCTCGAAAATATTTTAAAAATTTGAATGGTATTTATAGAAGACATTTTATTTAATTATAATTTAATATCGAAAATATATATTATAGAGTATATCTTGAAGACTAAATTAAATCATACGTAACTGATCAAAACGACGGGTATTTAGAAAAATGGGAATAACGTAACATATCAAATAATGCTATAATTTTTGAAGGTATTATGACCTAACCATTCCGATCAAAATTTGAAATATGTTTTTTTTTTTATTTTTTTTTTTTCTGTAAGAACGTGTTTTAGTTTTTTTCTGGTCTGTCTTTTGGTGTTTGCAAAAATAAATATCACTGGGAAGTGAATAATATGAAGAGACTTTGTAACGAGGAACCCAATTTTGATAATATTAGGTAGAAGTGTTCCTTTACCTTTCTTTAGAATATTCTGGGTTAAGAATTTATTCAACATCGATCAACGGAAATATTGGAAGGAATTCGATTTTTGAGGAGGGAAATTTAATTTAGACGATAGAGATTTTGTAGTTACTTTTATTCGATGTTTGTAAAAAAGATGTCTGTTTCATCTCCTTATAATAAATAGAATTCAATTATGGTAATGGTTTTAGTTCTAGTTTTAAAATTACAAAGAACAACAAAGATTTAAGAATCAATTCAGAAATTAAACAAATATATTATTTAAATTTCAATAAAAATGTAAAAGAAATAAACTACTAATTCTTTTTTTCAAATGGATATTATTTTAGCTACTTTACGAGAAAGTCAATTAGTATTATTTTTACACACTATAAGGGATTTCTTATGTATATGATTTTTTGTTTCATATTCATTAAGAAATCATATTTGTTTCCAACAAATCAATAGCCTGCAATTTGCTCTCCATTATCTATTTATTAAAAATCATATTAATAGTTTTTTTATATCCTTAAAATAATATTGAATTTATTCAATAACAATTTATTGTAATCTCTATCTATTCGTTGAAATGTAAAATTCCAATAAATGCAATCATATAATACCAGAATTGAAAGCGTCCCTTCCAAGTTAACTATATATATATAGTTAATTGATTGATAGAAAACCATTAAGCTTATTAACAGTGTTGTTAAATTGTAAATAAATTTTAAATAATTACATGTAATTTTAATGAATAAATTAATTGGAATTGAATTACAGTTTTTGAGGTAAATCACTCGTGGTTCGCTATTTACTTTAATTTAATCAGCTTTTTATTAATGTGACTTTTCGATTTGGTAATGCCATTTGATGCAAAGTTTTCTTCTATACAATTAAGAATGATTTTCCATGATATTCTTGTTCGAGATGAAGGAACTTCCAAGGGAAGTTAAATTCTTAATAGACTCGAAGTCAACAGAACCCATCATGATATTGTTGATTTTTTCTGGTTGACCCTACTGATTTTGTCATGCTCTTGGAAATATCTTAGTTTACCAGGAACAATATATTCAATTAGTACAAGACTGTTTGATTTTTGTATCGAAACTTCTTAATTTATGATTTAAATGCTTTCTAGAAGAAAAAGGAAATTTAAGGAAACATTTTTCACATTTAGAGAAGCAACAATAAACACAATAAAGAAATAAGTGGACATATTTTAATTGTCTCAATCCAAAATGTATAGTTTCAACAGTGGAAAAAGTAGGATTTCTTCCTACTAAAATAACTACGACATATAAACCTTCTTTCATTATTTCTACTATTCTAGAAATAATGCATATGCTCAAATTACATAGAATATCTTCATATTATGAAATTTATTACGACTTTGGTAGGTAGGAAAAACTCCTATTCCTNACAATAAACACAATAAAGAAATAAGTGGACATATTTTAATTGTCTCAATCCAAAATGTATAGTTTCAACAGTGGAAAAAGTAGGATTTCTTCCTACTACGACTTATTACGACTTTGGTAGGTAGGAAAAACTCAGATACAGAATACTTATAGTATTCATATTCAAAAGTATTCTTTGGAAATAGCTAAACATCTGAAATACGTGCAATTGAAATATTTCACATCGCTTTAGTTATAATTAAGAAAACGTACAGTTTCAAAACTTGATAAGTATTTCAAAATTGCAATGCGTTCGTACAATTATAATACAGCCTAAAGGTATACCTTATTAAGGCCAAAGAACAATGGGATCGAGAAGACACTTTGCATTAATAAATGCTTCCTGAAATATTCATTTTTGTTTTCCCAACTGAGTGTAATGTAATCCGAACGTCCAGATTTAACCCCGAAAATACTATTCCATACCATTCCCATTCTATTGATTCGAGTGCCAAGAGTGTACTACACATTTATCGATTTAATTTGTTTCCTTCTCCTTTATCAAACCGAAAACAAGTAGCAAGTAATTAACCTAATTTTCATGATAAATCACACTTTTTTTACTCGGGGATACAAAAGCATTATTATATTGATTTTTTGTTTCGAATAACTGCGGAATTCCAGGATGGGAAGTGGTCATAATTCTATCTGTCTTTTGTTTTATTCTTCTTTTTTTTTTTGCTGTTGTGTTGATGAAATATTAACAGACTCAGAATAATTGTCTCCTTGGGTCTATTTATTTCTTTGTACTATATCGTGTCCTTCCTTCCTATACGGGATAATCTGGTACTTTGTGACTCTTCTAATTTCTTAGAACTTCTTGGAATAAAATTAGATATAAAGCTTTTCCTATGAAAAATATATACCTATTGTTATAACAATTTTATAACCATAATCCAGAGCCCATCTTTCATCGGCAAGTTTTAACCACTGGGATTTTTGTTAACATCCTCGAAGATAGGTTAGGTTATAAGAGGTTGAAGAAACTCCTTAATGACAGTTGAGAATGATAACTAGGCATGTTTGCCTATCAAACCTGATAAAAACCCCAGATATCCTTGACAAGCTTTATGATTAGTACCAATGTCTTTTAAGTCTTCTAACGCAGGACATTCGCAAAGAATATGTAAGAAGTCATCTACGTAAGTAAGCAGTGTCCTGTAAGATATCTTTATATGCTTTAACAAAGAAAACTTAAGAAGATATGAACCTGCTAACTCAAATGTAGAACCTAAATATATATACCTGAATGTTTTACGTTGAGAAGTATCTTGTCATACAATTATAAATTTGTCTTTTTCGACGTTTTAGTATTTCATTATCAAGTGGGTATATATTCATCTACCTCTATCCGTCCATAGGAGTTTTAATTAATCGACTACTGCTATGCACATCTCTATTTGTTTTATTAGATACACTATAGACACTTTTATAAAATAAGACAAATCCGAGTATAACTTAACAGCTCGAAGGCGAAAGCAAGGAAGGAAAGAAGTTAAAATAGTCTCTGAAAAAATTCAAAATTCATGCCATGACTCAACATCGAAAATGTTACAGAGTTTCCTGCAAATCCTCAACCATCCCACCAATTCTCCATTCAACAAAACCAACCTAAAGAAATTGGCCAACAGTTCACACTTCATGTAACATCGCACCATAGTCCTTGTTTTATTTTTTAACTTCTAATATAATTTAAAATACTACACTGATAAAAAAAA
>JXPG01041116.1:12248-22392 GCA_001015175.1 Megaselia abdita | reverse complement strand
TAAAAATAGGGAGATATTTCGCTGGAAACTACAGATTTTGCAAGAAAATTAAAGAATTCGTAAATAGCCTTGGGATTTTGTAATTTTTCAAGGATTTATTAAAATAATGTGTGAAATTTCCTTCTTAAAAATTCTTCTTTAGAGCTAGATCCCTTCTTCAAACATTTTATTTGTCATTTTAAGTTGTGTCTTTAGCTCGGACGCGTTGGACTCTATAATTTGTATTTCATTCAAACTCTCCTTATATTCACTATCAATATTTTTGAAAGAAATTCATGATGAAATAGAGAGTAGTTTGTAGGAAATGTAGGATTTTTTGATCAAAGGTAGGAAAATGTAGGATTTTTTCATTATTTTTGAAAAATGTAGGAAATGTAGGACCTCTGAGCACCCTGGTATATAGAAACGCAAAGTCGACCTTAAGCTGGAATCATTTCGATAAACACGAGTCACAAAAAAGATAAAGAATTCAAATTTAGATTGTCCAACTGAAAGGACGAGTATGTTTTCTTTTGGAATTATATTGAAAGACTTTAGGGTAAGTTTAGATTCTAAAATGATGATTCAGAACCATTCCTTCAAGATCACATTTGTTGTAGTTTCCCCTTAGCCTTATAATCAGAAGTGTTTTTCAAAAGCGAAATGACACATTCGCGTATCGAAACAGATATTCTATCAGTTCCTTAGAACAAAATCGGACATCATTGAATAAAGTAGACTAATTTGAGTGTATGAGAAGAGCTCAAGAAGAAAGCAGAGGAATCGACATGGGCTTCCAAGAAAGTTGTTGTCGAAGCAAAAACACCACAAAGGAGATAAATGACGGTGAGTGCAAAAGATTGATTACCTTTCTTAATTTTTTTCCAGCGAAAGAGATTTCACTTACCTAATAATTGTAAAGTTCCTTAATTACTTCCTAATTTATTCAAAACAATCCTTTATACTGTTATCCTTGTCGATCGTCGTTTTTGAAAAAAAAATATTGGACGAGAACTTGATTTTTTGATTATTTATGTTGTATCTCTTTCTATTTTGAAGGAGTGAAGGAGAAAGATATTTTTTAATTTCCGCATTTGCCCGGCAGAGGACTTTAATACCAAACGTCACTCTGCCGCCCTCTTAGAGGCATAAATCATAGATCCGACTGGGAGGTCTGAAAATGGATTTTATGGCTTTATTCGTATCAAATATCGCCTCATTTTGCTACTGGTGGATGTAAACATTTGTAATGCCATCNCTACTGGTGGATGTAAACATTTGTAATGCAATCGAAATTCCATCCTCGCAAAAGTTTCGTTACCTCTTTCTCAAATTATTTTATTTTTTTTGGTTTCAAGCGCCTCTATCGGTTAATGGGAAATCGGAAACCGGGAAGCCATTTCGATTTTTTTATCGTCGACGGCGGATAACTTTATGTTGCGGGGTTGTCAGGGTCTTAAGCGGTTTTTTCACCAAGCCTCTTGATCTTGAATCTTCTTTTTGATTGTTATTATCGAAAAAAAGAAATATCGAAGGCAGAAAGTCTCTATCGGAAAAATATAAAATCATAAAGAAACAAAACCTAGCTTTTCAAAGAATATTGGTTGATTCTAGTGGAGCCCCTCCCGCGCCACCTACCAGAAACTCACAAACACCCCACTTGCTCTTTCACTCCAATGAAAACAGAGAGAGACAACATAAAATCTAAAATAAAAAATAGAAAAATATGATTTTGAAATTAGTTTATCGAATTTGATTTTAACATGTGCATTTGTGTGAGATTCAAATTGAGAACCGTGTCGATTTCTTGAAAAAAAGAAACAAATATTTAATAGTTCTGAGTTTCCACCATTTTCCTGGAAAAAACGATGTTGTAAAAAAAAAGAATCGAAAAAAAAAATAAATCAATATTATTGAGAACAAGCAGGTAATTTGATTTCACGTAATTTTATAGTTCTTTCGTTGTTTGTTTTTGGTTTTTCGGTAGTAAATTTCTGGATTTCCGAGAAAATAGTAGTTTCTTCCATTCAAGCAAGAACGAGATGAGAATGTTGTTCTTTCTCTTTCGTTTCAGGTTGAATCTTGTAGTTTTTTGTTCTATGATTTTAGATCGAGGTTGAATCAGTGATTTCCCAGTTTTCTGTGCAATTGTTGTATTTTATTAATGATTTGATGACTGAATGAAGGGTGCGTAATTCTTATTCACCAATAAGAACAGTAGAACAGGTAGATTGAGAACAAGTGCGTTGCGTTACGATCTGTTCGTTCAGGTTTAAGGATGCTGATCGTTTTGTTATGAAATTAATTGATTTTTAAGGATGCTAATTATTTTTTTATGGTTTTGCTATTCAATCTATAAGTTTAAGGGGATCTATAAAAATTCAAATTTTCCCAACGGTTTAATCGAAATTTACATCAATTTATTTAACATTTTAAATAGAAAATCGGTAGAGTATAAAATTGTATGGCTTTCTTGAAAAAACAATTTTAAAATTGTAGTTGAATTTATGTATTACATTATGTCATTAATGAATTGGTTGAGTGGTTTTTTATTGAATTCGAATCTGATGAAATCTTATTGTGAAGATATTTTCCTTCAACCTTTCCTCTCAAACCCAGGATCACAACATCGAAAGTTCAAACATAATTTGAACCTAATGACAGATACAGGACTAAGCATCCTTTTCTACAATTTTGTGATTCTGAATTATAAAAAAAAAATACTTTTGACTTTTAGACATAAGATTCAAGCTCATTAAATCTTACCGGTCGCAAGGAAAAGCTTCTGGCACATCATGTCAAAAAATCTTTCAAATTCCCTGAATAATTACAAAATCCCAAGACTGTTTACAAAAGCAAATCCAAAACTTACAAGCTCTTTAGCTTTCAACGATATCTTTTTCTACCCAATGTTTACAAAATCTTTGTTTTGATTGTATATTTTCTTGTTTGATTAGATAAGATTATTAAAACAATTACAGATAGAAATCTAATTTAAGAGTTTTATTTTATAATTTTTACTTTTTTTTAAATTTAAAGTTTTCATTCAAAAACTATTAATTTAAAAAAAACTTTTAAATTTTATATTTAAATACAAATGTTAACAAAACACTAATCACTCAAAAGAAAATGTTTATGAATAACAAATTCAGAAATTGATTTTTCGAATTCATATTTTTACAACTAAAATTCATAATAACTCAAACAATACATTTTTATGAATTTTAGTGGATTTTTAAAGTTAGACTTAAGACGCGAAGATTTTTGACTAATATGACCATTGGCTTTTGATAAAAGGGCTAAAAACAATTTTTTTCCTTTGATCACTACTCTGAAGGCTTCTACACAACGGATTACCCTAGGGATTAGCCCTTTTACCTAAAAAATCTGATTATCTGATTTTATGTTTTTTTTCACACCGACTTTGCACCAAAATTAAATTAATGATTTAATGTCACTACTTTCTGATAACATTTCTCAAAAATGTATTTTCATTATTGGAATTATGACTTAGATCCAAAATCTACAAAGATCTGAATTCTGCAGCAGATTCTGCCTCACACTGGGAAATAATATCTTCGACTTAAATTCTGAATTTGGGATTGGTTCTCAGAATTTTTCGGGTTTTATGGCGAAACTAACATTTGTATGGAGAATTTCAGATTTTATGTCATCGGGTCTTAAGTCTAAGATCTTAAGTCGCGGCGTCCAAATCTAAACTTTTTAAAGTTCTTTCTGATTTTTTCCTTAAAATTTATCCTCTGGTATTTTTTTATTATTTAATCTTAGGCATTAAATTCAGTTTTTTATTCTTATTAGTGTATAACAAATATATTAAATAAAATGTATTATAATTTTTTAATGTATTTAAAATTTTATTGAATAGACATTTTTCATTACACAACAATTTAAACATTGTTTTGTTTTCCATTTTTTTTTAAATAGAAATAGTGTTCTAGAAAAATAATCCAAAGTTGTAGACTAATAAGTCACTCACTATTTTTATTCAAATCTCAAAAATATTACAAAAATCCCCAACATTATTTTTAACATTCAATAATCCAATTTTCAAAATCCTGGAAATCATTTACAAAATCCCATGAAAAATGTATAAAATTCCTAAGAAGAATTTTGATTCCTAGTAAATCTGGCACACAATTCTTTTTAGTGGTTCGCCCCTAGATAAATAACTCAGTCATTTATATATGTTTAGAATAAAATGAGTAAAATATATTACAGTTGAAACTATAAAATAGAAATTGTTGTTAATTATTTAGAATATAGATAAAAGAATAGGGGTATCAGTGATTAACGATAAAAAGCAGTTCAATTATTTGATGTATGTATAAGAGATATTAACACGGACCTCTTTTAACGTTAAGCTCTTAGGCTTTGGGCTTAGACTAGCGACATCCATTGGACTACTAGACCCAGACACTAAAAGGAACTAGTTCGCCAAATATATAATAAAATTAATGACTTATCAAAAAAAAAAACCCCCAATCAACTGGTGGTCTAACTAAAACGCCAGTTCACAACTCTGCGCCGACGGCTCAACATTTCCAAAAATGCATTAAAACACTTCTTAGAAGAAAAGTTTGATTAAAAAAGCAATTTCATGAGAATTTAAAATGTGACAATGCCCTTTGCCTTTTTAACAAAAATTAAAAATGTATTTTTTGTCTGAAATGTTTTAATTTACTTAATTAAGAACTTCGTAGAAAATTTTTTCACGAAAGTTTAGTTTTTTACCCAAAAATTTGACAGTGTCATCCCTTACAATTTTTTAAAGAATGTTAAAATTTTAAAAAGTCGGGTTTTTTTTATGGAAATGTCTTAATTTACTCAAATAAAACATTTTGTAGAATAAAGCTCTGATTAATAAAGCAATTTCACGAAAGCTATTTTTTTTACCCAAAAGTTTGACAGTGTTACCCCAATAAGCAATAGTAGTATTTCCGTTTATTACATATTAGAAAAAATCATCATTATCAGTCAACATTTATACGGTCCGCAAATTAAATCTGGTACAAGCTTAGAAAGTTCGGGTTATTGATTTTCGTATGCGCCACTCTCTTCCTCTCAAATACCTTCAGAAGATGTTTGTCTGATTCTGATAGTGCCCACGACTCAGCCCCATATATCAGAACGGATATAATGAGGGTGTTTAGTTTAGTGCCTCTCTGGATGAATCTCGATCATAGCTCTCTACAAGCCCAAACAGAGTACGGTTCTTTTGATCTCTTGAGTGATGTCGTTCTGGGTGTTAACTGAAGACCCAAGATACGTGAAATTATTTTCTGACTCAAACTTATCAGTGTCAATGGTGATGTTGAGGGCTTTCTACTCGATTTCATACATTTGGTATTCTCGTTATTCACTCCTATTGTTGTAGCTTGTCTTCAGATCTTCATTTCTTGTGACGCTGTCAATGACATATGCTTCCGACACTTTCTTGTTCACTCGAACTGCACTATGATGCTAGTAGGATGAGTCTCTTAGGGATTCCTAGTTCCATCATTGCAGAGTATATCTCATCTCTAATGAAGTCCGATGATGGTGTTGAGTGGTTTCAAGCGTGGTTAAAGATGTCAAAGTCTCCTACAAGAAGTTTCACTTCAAAAGTGTTGTAGTTGACAACATATATAGTAGAAGACAACATTTTTAAAATTTCTGCAATATCACCAACAGATATGAAGTCATATAAGTCCTTTCTAATCCTCAACAATAAAATACACTTTAAAATCTTGTACAAGTTTTTCAAAAAAACATAATAATAACATTAAAATCTGAGAACTTATTATCATTTCAGAATTCGATGTCCCACAATTATGTTCACACTTTTCCCAAAATTACCTGTATTACACATCGTTATACTCACTAATATATTTTATAGAATCATAGGGATTTTTCTTATCTTTTTATAGGAATGTGTTCCATAATTTAATTAAGCCTACGTCTTTGCGTTTTCTTCAGACGGACGCAAAAAGCTTATTTTTATTTAAAAACAATATATAATAACTTTTCATAAAACTAATTTACATCCTTAACAGAAGCTAATTAATTCCAGAGTCTATTGATTAAAGAGTATAATTTACACAAACTTCTTCCTTTTGTCTTATATCAAACAATGTAAAACTTTGATTTTGATTCTTACATTTATCCGTTTTCTATGTTTTATAGAACCCCTTAAGTTTCTCTTTTTCTGTAACGATTTAATAATGAACAAATTTAACAAAAAAGGATACAAAAAACTTTGTTTTAATTAAATTATTGCAGATTATACTTTGCTCTAGATGATGAATATTGTAAGATACGAACAATACCCGCAAAAATATTCAATCCTTAGCATTCATTTTTATTTCCCATATAGACATATCATTAATGCTAGAGAAACTCAAGATTCATATTGCGCTGAAATTCCCTAGTGTGATGAAACTTATTGTTAAACCGATTTTCAACTTTTGTACATTGATTTATGGATTTTTAATTTAAGGCTTCTCTTGATATTTTTATGATTGACATTAATAATTTTCTCAATTATTGGTTATTGATTATTGTTTATAATGGTGTCCTGTTTGGAAATTTTAACGGATCCTTGAACTAGTAGTACAAAATTTCAATTGTTGAAAGATTCTTAAACACATATTTTTTTGCAAAGAGAATATATCTACATATACATTGTAAAGAAATAATTATAATAATTTTTAAAATAAATAATAAAAGGTATAAAATAAATAATAAATAAAGTTCCAGGTGGAAAGTGTTATTTTGTGTCTTGCATCAAACCTAGGATTTTGTTTCAGAAAATATTATCACTATACTTACAGGGCTTCCATTTCTCAAGCATTTCAAGCATTTTTTTATTCTCAAGCAAATTTCAAGTATTTTTTGATTCTCAAGCATTTTGATATAAGTTTCAAGCATCTCAATCATTTGATCTAAAAAAAACTCAATCATCTTAAGCATTTTTCAAAATTGTTGAGAACAAAATGTGAATTCTCCCACTCAGTAATGTTTTGTTTCTATTCAAATCTTCTGATACAATTGTTTATATTTTTCAATTGGAATTTAGGTAATTTTCAGGTTTTTTTATACTTATTTCGGGGACTTGAATGATTTTGTTAGGATTTCGGAGATCTTCGATGATTTTGAATATTTAGAAATGATTTTGTTTAAATTTTGAGTATTTAGAAATAATTTTTCCTGATTTTGTTAGGGGTTTTCATGTTTTTTTAAAATTGTTTTGGGGATCTTGGATGATTTTTGTTTCGATTTTTCATGATTTTGTAACAATTTTTCATGATTTTAAAGGGAATTTTCATGATTTTGTTAAGTTTATGGATTTTATTGATGATTTTGAGTATTTAGAAATGATTTTTGTAAGGATTTTCTTGATTTTGGAGATAGCTTATAATTTTAGATATTAAGAAATGAGTTTGCATTATTGAAAAAAAAAATTTCTGTATTTTAATTTTTTTTTTTTTTAAATTTTGAGTATTCAGAAATAATTTTTCATGATTTTTTAAGGAAATTTCAAAGATTACAATCCCGTATACGTATATTTTGTAAGGATTTTTTTTATTATTTTGAAGATCTTGGATGATTTTGAGAATTAAGAAAGGATTTTTCATTATTTTGTTTAGATTTTCAGTATTTAGAAAGAATTTTTCATGATTTTACTAGGATTTTTTATAATTTTGTAAGGTTTTTTCATGTTTTTACTAGAATATTTTATAACTTTGTAAGGGTTTTTCATGATTTTGGGGTTGATTTTGTTGAATTTTCATGATTTTCCAAGCATTTTTCATTATTTTTTAAAAGATTTTTCTTGATCCCAAGCTGAAATCTTATCATTAAAAACCTTTCCAAGCTAATAAAATTTAAGAAACAACAACTGAATTCATAGCAAACGGCTTTTAACACTGAACATATAAATTTTGTGTTGGTATTCTCAATCCGTCTTGACTACTAATCTAAACATTATTAAACATTTGTCATGATTTTAAAAGGAGTTTTCATAATTTAGCAAGGATTTTTCATTTACGGATCAAGATGAATTTGTTTGAATTTTGATAGGATATTTTATATTTTGTAATGATTTGGACGAATGTGTTCAGGATTTTGTTTATATTAAAAGAACCGACCAAAAACTTGATCTTAATTTTAAGTTACAATATCTCCAAAATATTTAGTGGTGTCACTTTAACTGTCGATTTTTTTATTTGATCAAACATTAATTGAAGAACTTACATCAAACATATATCGTAAACTTAAAATAATAGTTGAATAGTTCTATAAAATAAATGAAAATTTGTCTTCTACTAAATTTATTCAGTAATTCTGTTTAATAATAAATATTATTTTAAGAACTTGAGATAAAATTACAGAAACATTATCGAAAACTTAAGATAAACCTATAAATAATTTCAGTAAAGTAAAGTTAATAAATTTATAAATTTCAAATTTAAAAATATTGATTAAAAAAAGAATTATCTTCAGCTTTTTACAAAGCATGAAAAATGTTTGTTTAGTACACATTTATGAGATGAATGTTCTAAAAATGTGATTATAAACTAAAAAACGCAAAAATACATTATCTTTTTCATTTTTTAATCCAACCATTTAATTTTAACTTTTTAAACTCAAGCATCTCAAGCATTTTGAGCTTCAAAACCTTAAGCGCTTGAGCGTTTTCTTGTTAGTGGATCTTCTTTTGGAGAGTATTTAGTCTTTCCAATACCATTTAAACTCGTTAGTCTTATTCATAAATTAATGCTTTATGAGAAATACAGATTTAATAGTTATAACAAATAAGACAGACGTTTATTTTAAGGTACAAAAGTGTCAAATGAAAATGATGTACCTACCAAAAGAAATTCAAACACTAATTTTTAATGATATCTCTGCTTTTTTCCCCTTGGATTTTTTTTTCAAAGGTAAAAGATTGGATTCAGATAAATCTTTTTATTGTTCGTTTCACTGAAGACGAAGGCTGGTTTTCCTATACTGATTCTTCTACCTCCACACCAACGGTTAAAAACCCTTCTTTTATCCAATTAGTATTTTGAATAACATCATATTTTCGATTACATTTACTAATACGTGTATCCTGATATGTAGTCACAAATACACTAAATTTATTCTTGAACTTTTTAATAAATATTTCGTTTTCATCTAATTAAACCTTATATTTTTCATAAAACATATGAAGAAGCTGCCAGGAATTAATCATACCATGCAGCTCTTTATTAAAAAGGAGCAAAAACGCGCAAAATTTTGCAAGATCGATCAAAAATCTACCTCTTCCGAGAATCAACCTATAAAATTGGTTAAAATATATTTTGTTCTTTCTTAAAATCCCATTTAGCATACGCGCTACATTACTTTGGCAAACAAAAATCAGTGAATACCTGATTTTTTTAAGTGAACAAATAAACATTAAACGCATACGTTCTTTTAGACAAAAATGGAGAAAACAAAAAATTTAGAGATTTACTAGAATGGTCATAGCTAAAAAAGGCGGAAAAACGCACAGCTAAATTTTCAGAATCGCAGCAGAATCGATTCATAATATACGGAGGTACAAATCATTGAAGAACTGTAACTGAAATTCGCTGGAATTTTTGAGATATTCCACTTTAAACCTGAGAAAAAATAATTTGGAGAAATCTTTTTACGAAAGTAAAATATCTTCTACTAAAGCTGTGCAGTAATTTTGAAAATTGCCCTAAATTTACGCCTATTTAAAGAAAAATATGATTTTTTGATTTCAAAGCTCAATTAAAAATTTGTGTTTTCATATATAACAACAAATGTGTCCACTACGCGCCACAATGTGCACGTCAAAAAAATGTATTGTGTCAAAGATTTTTATGATTTTAGTTAGTTTTTGAATGTTTTGTTTGAATTTTGTGGATTTTACTAAGATTTCAAATAATGTACCACAAGTCTTTGAACCATTTCTTGAATTTAAAAGCTTCCAAATAAATATACTACAACAACAGCTACGTTTATTTAAATAAAACTCTAAATTTAAATTTATTCCTATGTTAATACAAAATCGCATTTAGGATATAATTCGTGATTCCCTCAGTGCACACTTCAGAATTTTTCGTAAGAAATTTTCTTTCGTGTGAGTAGGATATACTACCTGACGCCACCC
>JXPG01041059.1:941-11771 GCA_001015175.1 Megaselia abdita | reverse complement strand
TAATTCTAAAAAACAATCACTTAAAAAAACTGAAGGCGAACTTGGGTTAACAAAAAAAGTTTTGGGAAATCGCTTTTTTAATCAGATTTTTCTTCTACAAAATGTTTTATTTAAGTAAATTAAGATATTTTAGCGATTAAAACCAATATTTTGAAATTTTAACATTTTTGAAAAAAAAAATGCAAAAAGGTTTAAAAAATAATTGTGAAATTGCTTTTTTAATCAGATTTCTCTTTTACAAAATGCTTTATTTGACTAAATTAAGACATTTCCATTATAAAAGAAAATATTTCAAAATTTTAACATTTTCAAATGTAAGGGGTACCACCAAAATATTTTTTTCAATAACTTAATTTCACTTTAAATTAATTTTAATTTTTTTTTAACTTTATTTAATACTAGCTGGCGCGACTCACCTTCGGTGGGTCTTACTAATTTTAATATACCTTATTAAAAACTATCGTTACATAAATAGTATAATCTATGTGCCTGCAGTATTTTGTCGAAATTCAGCAAAAATTCGCATTTATTTCTAATGTATATGATTTTTTGTTTATTATTTTGGTGGATTTTTTTGAAGTGTATATAAACACATAATATAACTTGAAATTATCTATTTTTTTATATTACTTTTATTTTATATACTTTTGTTTTAATTATTGCTCTGAATTAACTTTTGTTTAAGCAAACAACGGTTTCATGACTGGTTAAAACTATATTTTTATTTTCTAATTTTTTTGTTGTTTTTAATATTTGTTTCACTTTAATTTTAATGTATTAGTTTTTTGGCTGAACTGATTGATTTTCGAATTCTTATTTTATGTTTTAAATGTTGTATAAGTAACTATTTATTTGATTATTGTTCCATTGTACTTATTGTAACATATTTTCTAATAATTTTTTATTACATATATTCTTTCTGAAAATCTTAAATAAATCTGATTGATTTTATAAAAATGTGTAGGTTCTTTAAAAATATATTTTTTTAAGACTACATTTTAAGATGTTTGTTGTTTTTAATTCTTTAGGATATTTATTGTTTTGATGAAGAAATTTAAATTTTTAATATGCTGTTTTTGTATTTTTTTTTATTTTTTTTTTTTTTGTAACTATTGTTAAAAAGTTTTTTATTTTTTTAATTATTGAGGATATTTATTGTTATGGTGAAAACATTTTAATTTTTGATTTAGCTGTTCCTGTATTTTTTAAATTTAGGTTTTATTTTAATATTGAGGGTATTTATTGTTTTGCTGAAGTTGAAGTATTTGATTTGGAATCTTGAAATCCATTCGAATGCTGAAATTTCAGCCGCATCGGCAATTGATCCCAGAAAATCACTGTCCAACCATTTCCAATATTGCCCTATAAGGTCACAAAAGGCACGCTATTGTATATTTCAGATTTCGAGCAACTTTTCCTTCAGGCTTGGACAAAATTTATTTCACACATCTTGGAACCTATTCTCATCGCAGAAATCGTTTCCAAATAAATTTACTAACTCTTCTTAAAATTCTTACCAACGATACCAATATTGTGAGAAAAAAATGTCGATTCTACATGACTCCTCTCAAGATTATAAGATAAAAAAATAAAAATAATTCCTGTCGATTTGTATAAATAACATACATACAGATACAGATACACAGAGCCACATAAATAACCAACTCATTTTTATTTATAAGAAGAAGATAAAATTTCAATTTACATATTGTTTTGAAAATTTTACAAGAACTAATTTGATTATACTTTTAACATGTTTGTTTAAAAACAATATTTTTTCAATATAATTTTTGAATTTTTGTTTGTTTCCGAATTCAACATACTGTAAGATTTGTTTATTTTTTTAAATTATTCTTAAAATTTTCAAACAATTTCTTTTTTTAAGAATACGTTAATTTTAATATTAAATCTCCCTTTAATACAAACTTTTCTATCTATTTAAANATTCAAACTATTTGAATTTTTGTTTGTTTTCGAATTCAACATACTGTAAGATTTTTTTTCATTTTGTTAATTATTCTTCAAATTTAAAAAAAATATATTTTTTTTTCTATTATAATACTTTAATTTTAATCTCAAAATCTCTCTTAATTCCTAATTTTTCTGTCTATTTAAACTTCAAAAATTACATAAAATTTAAAACTATTTTGAAATTTGAATTATTATTTGCAAACAAAAATTCTAGTATTATGCTTTTTAATTTTTTAACATACCTTTTTCAAAGAAGCTTTATTAAAACCATTTTAATATACAAATTTATAATATATAAAATCTAAAAAAAAACAATACCGATTCTTTTATATAATTTTAAAGACTTATTGAAAAACTACTTATGTAAATTTAATATTTTTTTCTAAAATAATGTTAATTTTAAACATAATTAATAAATTGAATCCAATTTGATTTTTTTTTTACAAACACATAATATTCTGCTAGATAAAATTCTAATAAAAAATGTTCAAACTTTGTTTTCTAAATTAAAAATATAAACATTACTTATTAAAAAACTCAGTTTTAAAATAAGAACTTTCAAATTGTTAAAGCATTAACAAATTTCCTAAACATAAATGTTATCAGAGCATTCACTAATTGCATGTTTAAGAAGCCTTCAAAAAACAACTAAATATTCAGTAAACGTATTTTAACTCTTTAAGCGAAAATGTTACGCTGAGTACAGCAATTTTATGTTGGTATCCGAATCCGCCTTGACTATTTTAGTAAATGTTTACTAAATGCCAACAAGATACTTTGGTTCTACTGGAGTTACTCTAGTTTCATGGCTTAATATTTATCAAGATTACCTGAATTTGTCCTGGGTTTTTGAAAATTTGTAGTATTTTATTCAATGAATATAAATGAATCTACAGCGGCTAAATATGAGCATGTTTCAGACTATTAAAGAGGTTTCGTAAACGCTTGATATTGGTTTAGAAGATATTTAAACGTGACAAGATGATTTTTAAACATATCTCTTATAAACGTCTTGCAAGACATTACTTAGCGAGATTCTAAATGCTTAGTAAACATAAGTAAGTACATAATCTTATAAAACCCAATGTAAACGTCGATCTTCTAAATGTCTTGCTTAGATTTCCGCCTCGTTAATGTATACTGAAAATTAAACACAACTCAAGATTTTGAAGAATTAGTAGATATTCAAGCTTCTTAATTCCTTACAAAATGGAAAAATTGGTCCCAACTTACTGCGTTAGAGGACGAAATAAATTGTTCGTAATGAAGTATGAAAGTCACGAAAAATACTCCAAGGTCTTCAAATGCATTAATACTAGATAAATGATAGGATCCCAAATAGTAGTCAATAATTTCTGATTCTATAAAAAGCCTTTTAGCTAGATTAAGTTCCATGTTATTCTACGACGGTCATATTGAAGCTTTACATAGCATCGGATATAGTTTTGATAGACTCGAACATTTTACAGTCCTCTGCAACGTCTACAATGTAAATCAGAAATAGTAATGGTCCAAGATGACTTCCTTGAGGAACCTCTGAAGTTACTTAAATTTCACCAGATTTGTTGTCTCCAAATTGCCCGACTTGCATTTCGTAATCAGTTTCATTACAAGTCGTTTATGTTTCACGCCTATCAAAAGCTTTTGGACACATCGGTGTAAATGCTGTTTGAGCACCTTAATCAAAGTTCATGATAGTAGGAAGTTGGTTGATGTAGGTCTAACGATGCTGAGTTCGATTCTCAGTGCACACTTCAGAATGTTATGTAGTTATGTAAAAATCATCACTGACTCTATTCAGAGGAAGAGGGAAAACTAACAACACTGGTATATAAGAGTATCTGGTAAACACAGAGAAAGCAAGCATTCTTTAATATCACTGATACACCTTGAGTCACTTTTTTCTCGTTGTGTGATTTAGCTTTTTGTGTTTTTTTTAATTACCCTTATGAAATCGCTTTATCCGTCTGTCTGTCGTAAACCTTTTCCAATGTATTTTTGAAGGGGTAAACATTGTCCGATATTGACATGTGATACCTCATTTTAAAGGTTTATCTGACTACTACAAACTGCAATTAACAGAATTTTGAATTGTCAACACCAGATAGCGTTAGATTCTAGAAGCTTCCTTTTTAAGTTTTTTTTTTAATTTAAAAAAATACAGTGGCGTAGGGGAGCGAAAAACAGTAAAATGGCCTATAACAAATTGACAATTTAGTGCATACCTTCGCTATATTGAATCATGTAGGGTTATGTGATACTTCAATAAGGCTTACAAGCCTCAATCAAAACTTTGGAAATTCATGGGCGTAGGAAAGGGGCAACTTAAGCAAAATGTGGATAAATTCGGGCTGAGGATGGCACCTGAGGCTGTGAGTTTGGCAATTGTAGAATTAATTTTATTAAAAAAAAACCCTAGTGCCACTACGAAAAGTAGTTCAACTGCACCGCTTCATTTAGATAGTAGTTGAAGTGAAACTTATTAGATGATGCTCAATCGAATCACATACCATTGTTTCTAGTAATTTTGGATTTTTTGGCCGATAATTTTGCAATACCACTTTTATGTAGCGGAATCAGTTGATATTTTTGAATAGGTTGAATAAATGTGATATTGGATGAATCAAAGGATTAACTCAGTTTTTTAATAAATATTGTGGAATTCGAAAGTCCCCAAAGAGTGGAACAACCTATTGCACACTCTAAAATATGTACCCCTCACTCTAGATATGTTCTGAACACATTTAAAAATTAGAAATAAATAAAGTACATTATAAATATGTAAAGCACATATAAAATATAACCAACACTCATTTCAATGTGTAAATTACATTAGTGGGCTTCAAATTTGAATGCGCAAGCTACTCAATAAAATATGTGGAAATAAATTTGATCAACAAAATGCGTGTAGTACATTAATATGTACATTATATATGTACAATATGTATATTCATGATTATTAAAATATGTAGCTCAGTTATTTTCATAACTTAATCATAGAGAAGACCTAATGAATATTTTTAAAATGCAAAAATTAGCAATCTTAATTGTAAAAATAAAAAACAAGTTGATGCAGTCCATGACCACATCATAGGGCTTTTTTTGCGATAGCAAGAGTTTTAATTGTCAGAGACTATTTTATAATATTCAAATTAAACATTGTTTTTATTCTAATCCATAAGTCTCTTAATAAAATATTCAATCAATAAACTTCTACTTATATTTTGATATAATACATTTTATATTTTTTTTTAAACTGTCCTTTGAAAACTGTATTCAAAATTTCATTTTCAATACTACTCAAAATCAAATTTAAAAACTAACTTTAACTTAAATGCAACGGTTAGAAAAAAGAAGTAAAAATGTTGTCTTACATATAATACACTGAAATTAGTCTAATTCCTAAAAAAAAGTTTAAAACAGAAAAACAGATATTTTCAAAACCTCATATCTCGAAAACTGTTTCAATATTTTTCGAATGCTATTCACTTCATCCTCAGAACTTTTCATTGACACCAAAGTTTATCTAATTCTGGAACATCCAGCATGTAAAATGAGTTTAACAAAAAGTTTAACACAGAGAAACAGATATCTTCAAAACTTCATATCTCGAAAACTGTTTCAATATTTTTCAAAAACTTTTAAAAAATATGTTATTTGAATCTTATTCTATTTCTAACTACACAAAATTTGAAGAAAAAAGATTTTGTTTCCAAAACCTCATATCTTTAAAACTCTAATTCTGGAACATCCAGCATTAAAAATGAGTTTAACAAAAAGTTTATCACAGAAAAATAAGATATTTGCAAAACCACATATCTCGAAAACTGCTTCAATATTTTTCGAAAAATTTCCAAAACTATTAACTTTAGCCTCAGACCTTTCCAACGATACCAAATTTGTCTTGAGTTTAACAAAAAGTTTAACGGACAACGGACAACCGTTAACATAAGGGTAAAATAGGATTCGAGCGTTTACATAACCCTAAAAATAGGATTATTGCCTGAAAAAACAATTCGTTATAATTTTCAGCGATGTTTCGAAATTTATTCAATTTCTTTTTCAAGCTTGTTAAAAGACATATTACATAAAACAAATTTAAAAATCAGTTGAATACTTCAATTAGTCGAATACATTTTTGGAGGGAAAACGGTGTAAAAACATCTAACATATAAACTGGACATTCAATTTTACGACCAAAAGAAACTAAAACTTGTAAAATATATTTTTATTTCACTTTTTTACAATTTTTGTTTTTAATTTTTAATGGTAATTTTTGTTATGTTTTCTAGATAAACTATTTTTTTAAACACGTTTTATTTTTAATTTTTCTTTTATTATTTATTAGTAATATTAATTATTCAAATGTAGGACATTTACTGTTTGACTGAAGCGGATTTATTATCTTTTTATTGTCTAGTTGTTGAAGCTTTCAATTATTTTATTTAAATGTTTTTTATAATTTTTACTGAAATAGTAACTTTTTTGGCTTTTCATATATTTTAATTTTCTTTATAGCTTTTGGATTTTTTAATATACTTTTTTAAAGTATTTCTATATAGATATATTTGTAATTTTATGTATTGTTAAACTTTTAGGTATTTTAAAAATAATGTTATTTATTTTTTTTGCTAAATTCGTTTTTAAATATTTTTTTATGTTGGTTATCTATATTTTGTCAAGTTGATTATTTCTTTTTGTGTTATTTCACGTCTTATTCAATAGATATATTTTTTTTAATCATTGAGGGTATTTATTGTTTTGCAGAAGCAGAAGAAATTAGACAAAAAAACTAAAAATTCGATATCAATTTTATTCACACTAAAAAAATCAATGAACACTCTTTTTACTTCCATTCTTCACAACTTTACTATCATTAGTGTAAGTTCTCTTGTAAAATATGTAGAAATTGTAATAAATAACGCCAACAAATCCACAGAAAATGGAAACATACAAATCATTGTATCTGCATCCATGGAAAAACCTATTGATGAGTACATGAATTAAAATAATGGTGAACTGAACCATTTGCATTGTGGTTATGGATTTCTTGATAGGAGTCAACTTGGCCACGATGTCGTCACTTAAAACAGCGGCGGCTAAGTAATAGCTGTACATGATAATGTGGACGAAGGAGTTTATGCAAATTGCCAAATAAGCTGCCCTGACTAGAAACGAAGACTCGTCATTTATAAAATATTCTTTGAAAAATACCCACCATGTCCTGAGTATCCACCCAAATAAGACATAGTAATCGTCGCACAGTGATGAAAAACGTGAAGGAAAGAGATTTGATTCGTTTTTTTCCTCAAGACAAAGACGACGGTCTCCAACATTTCGGAGGCCTTAAGCCAATAGACAACCGAGGTGAAATTGTAAAGATGAGGGTGGTTCAAGAAAGATTTCGCCTTCGTACACTTGCTGAAGTATTCTTCTGGTGGGAGTTCCTTGTCCTCTAACAAAGTTTTTATAACATAGACACACGCGACGATCTGATAGATGTTGTAGAACACCATAAAGGTTTTCAATTTGAAAGGCTTCCGATGTTCCATAATCCTTGAATTTGTTAACTATATTTTTTTGAATCACGAAAATTTCAACAAAAACTTACATTCTTCCGACTTTTAATACTGTAAGCAGATAAACAGCTAGAATAGATGCCGTGAATCCGAAACTATTGAAGGGGAATCCTTGGAAACCTGGTTTAATTTCTGTTTTATTAAAAAAGCTTTAATAAAAGGTTGAATGAAAACATACCCGGCGTTGGTAAATTGTCCTGAATACCGATCATTTTTGAACTAAAGGAAAGCGGGAACTGAACCGATCACTTCGAAGAACAAAACCATACTTCTGGCTAAGCGAAATTAGATTAGAAATCAATTTCCCAAACGTCTCAAAAACTCATTAAAACATAAATATTCATTCGAGTTTCAACATAAATTTCTTTAAAGGTTGCCAGACATTGTTAAGAGTTCATTTGACTTTAAATTTGAGTATTTTAGAATTGCAGTCAAAGGTCGTTTGAATTTCTTTGTTTTTTATTTTATTTTGAAATGGGCGTTTGGAGTTAAATGTTGTGGTTTATCGGTTCTCTTATTAAATTGAGGAAGGTTGAGCAATACTCCAAGGCATGATGAATATAACCAAGAACTTTTATTAATCGGACTACTATAGTTATAATAGACCATAAACCATCATTCACTATATACAGAGTATCAGTATGTAAGCATAACGACCACGCTGTGCTTCATCAGTGAAACAGAGCGCTGAAGTTAATAAGAGACCTTTAGGAAGCCTTTCATTTTTTCTTCAACATTCGTTATTCTACTTCTTCGGATAATACTATCAAGAATACCATAATTGGTAATCCGACTAGGAATTTTAAAGATACGATTTGTACGTAGGGATGATGCATTTCCAGCAGTTCCAGATACAATGTGGCTGACTAAGGTTGGTAAAGCTAATGTCATCATAGGACTACTGGTAGAAAACAATCACCTCATTCACATAAAGAATCTTGCCAAGGCCCGTGATTATTGGAATGTGCTTAAAGATATGACGATGGAGCATCATATTGGAAGTATTCTATGCATCGTGAACAAGTTAATATCACGCCGAAGATATAAAGGACCAACTGTTGATTGCTTTACTACTCAGAAGTTTAGCAGAGGTCTACAATCCTTTAATTCCTTCTCTGGAAGTGAAGTCTGAAACAGAGTTGACAGTTAACTTCGTCAAAGAGAAACTTTTACAAGCTTATTTGAGACATATTGGCGACTTGCGTTGAATGAAGAAAATAGGAAAGGTGGAATTGATTTACTGTCAGTCAAAAGATATGTTGGCGGATATGATGACTCGTCAAGCCAAACCTGAACTATTTAAAATTGTTTGGGTCTACTGTTTACGTCTATAACATAAGTCCAACTCGCAAGAAACTTGACAAGAAATATGAGCAACTTGTGTTTGTTGGGTATTCTGAGGAAATGAAAGGGTACATATTCTTTGATGTATAGATACCGCATCATGGCCTCAATCAAACTGCTCTCAGATTGCGACGAAGCTCAAGAACATGTTTTTTTTTTTAACATTGAGGAAGAAGTAACTGATGAAGAGTTTGAAGACGCCATCCAAGAACACTATCGATGATGACGTTGATTATGAAACTTAAAAAAACTCCGATGAAAGTCAAGAGAAGTTGCGAAGAGTATCATCAAGAAGTAACAAGGGAAAGACTTGTTGTTTGTGCGGCTAAGATAGAAGTATCGGAACCATGAACATTCAAGCAAGGTCTATCTGTGCCTGAGAAAGATTAATGGTTGAAAGCGATGAAGTGGATGCTATCAACGATAATGGTACTTTTGAGTTGGTTTCAATGCCGCGCCGGCTGGTAGGAAATCCATCGGATGCAAGAGGGTGTACAAGATTAAGTATGACCTGGATGGTAAAATTTCTAGTTACAAGGCTCGACTAGTGGCACAGTAATACACTCAAAAATGCAGGGAAGACTACAACGAAGGCTTCTGAAACTTCAACACAAGACATAACTTAGACTACTGCAAGAAGTGTTGGAATCTTGGAATAGACGAATTGCATTTCTTCGTCATTATTCCAACTCTTCGTTCATTTCTTTCATCCGAGGCTAAGAGTTCGTTCGGCTGAAGCGGGGTGAAATAATCGCATGTTTTCCACTGAAAATCAATTAATTTTGCTTTTTGTCTTCGCTCTAAAAATCTCTCTCTAATCTATTTCAGATTATTTTAAATCAGACAATCAATGATGAATGACAAAGAAGATGAACGTTTTCACTAAAGCTACTGTTTGATTCATTTTAAGTTTTACTGTTTTATTGCCTCATTGAGGACAGAAACGGTCACTGATGGTATTGATTATAAGTTCCCGAACACAACATTTTCCAATTTTGCCCTAAAGATATCACCACTCTATACGATTCATTCGTTATCAAGGAAGGATACTTTTCTTCGAGAGTCCCGCGGACTATGCTAACGCGATCTTAGGGCGCGGTAAAACCCTAACTATGTGTTAATACTCAGTCACTAGACTGATAACCCAGTCACTAGACTGATAACGCAAAGACACCAAAGAAGTCAACCCGTCTCAATCATGCACCCAGCAAGAGGAGACTGTAGAATTAGACTGCTAGGATTGGTCAACCTATTCCTGGTATAATTGACTCAGAAAACCAAGACTAGCCTCAGATCAATTGGATTTGGATTTTTATGGACAATGAGATACGACTAACTATGACAAGATATGATAAATAAGATGATGAAATTGACATTGAAAAAGATACAGCAAATTTCGAAATTTAAATACAATAGAAAAATCTACATACAAAATTCGGGCTTCTATTTGTTTCGATTTAAACTTCTATTATAAATAGCTTGGGATTTTGTTTCTAACTACATTCAAAATATTTTTTTTTTTTAAATTCACTTTTTTCTTCTGGGTTTGAATGCTATGGATGGCATTCATATTTTTATTTTAATGCCACACAGTGTGGCGGCTTGTGGACAAATTTTTGTGTTGCAACTTTTTCTTCTTTTTTGTGATGGGGTTTTGTTAGAGACATTCCAAAGCATCAAAAAAATACAAAAAAGTTGTTTAAATATCGAACGTATGATTTTTAATTGAGTTTGGAAGTATAAAAAATTAGATTTTTCTTAAAATAGACGTAAATTTAAGGTAATTTTCAAATTGACGTTGCTCAGCTTTGTTAAAAGATATTTGTGTTGTATAAAAAGATTTGTGTTTATGAAAACATTCTTAATAAAATATGGAAACACAATTGTTAAGGTTTTTTTTAATTTAACACATTTTTGGTCATAGCAATTATGAAGG
>JXPG01041045.1:1537-15464 GCA_001015175.1 Megaselia abdita | reverse complement strand
CCTGCTATTGCATAAGAAAGACACAATAAGAGATACTTTTCTATCTAAGGTGTGAAAAAAGTTTAAATTCCATGAAACTAAATAAACGACTCTTAATCGCAATCGAGATTAGATTATAAGCTTCATAGTAAAAACCGACAGTGATTTGCAGAATTTCTTCATCCATGGAATTCAAACATCCAACGATGATCACATACCGCAAAAACTGTGCAATTAACGCGTTAAGAGAACTTGGTAGTATGTTTTAGATTTCTGCTTTTATACACATATAAACTATATATAATCATATGTACTCCACTTGGTAATTATAATATAGGTTAGAAAATTAGCCAGGCACGTTGGTATACGAATTCACTTTGCAGTAGCTGTATAATATAAGTAATAACTCGGTAGCAGAACAAAAAACAAAATTAGAATGAGAAAACGTTTTACTTTTATTGTTCATAGTCAGAAAGAGAATAATTATTTATAGAAATGGAAATTTAACTCGAAACGTTTTGTTTAGAAAGTGAAATATTCTTAGGTAATAGTTAGATAATTTGTGTTCAACTTTTAGTTGAATATTAANAAAAACAAAATTAGAATGAGAAAACGTTTTACTTTTATTGTTCATAGTCAGAAAGAGAATAATTATTTATAGAAATGGAAATTTAACTCGAAACGTTTTGTTTAGAAAGTGAAATATTCTTAGGTAATAGTTAGATAATTTGTGTTCAACTTTTAGTTGAATATTAACTTAGAGGTTTAAATTTGCCTGGGTTCTCGCGGATTTCATTCAAAATACTTGTTAAGGAGGTTTGCCTAAAGGGAATGAAATAGGAAAAGGCAAAAATAGAAGTTACAGAATATTTCAAATCTCGTATGTGTCAATTTGGAATTCACGAGTCTTCTCAAGTATCTGCCGTGATGTGAAGATCCGGTAAGTGGTAGACCACATTGATATTCCCCAATGATGTTGGAAAGGTTTCAGGTACTCACATTGGATAAAAGATAGAATCTTATATACAACATTGAGCACGCTGATACCTCGATAGTTCTAACAGTCGTTCTTGTCTGCCTTTTTTTATGACATGATGTAACATACTGAGCCTTCACTCACTTGGCACAGATAAAGTTGACCATGTCTTATGGAAAAGCTGATGCAGGTATTCTACAAAGATGTCTCCAGCACTTTTTATGAGCTCAGTTGTAATTTCATCGGACCCAAGACTCTTTGTTTTCAGCTTTCCTAGACATAGTTACACAGCTCGACGTAGAGCCTCCTCTAGTTTTTTTCATACCGAGCCATTTGAACCTTACCGCATTCTTCTCTTTTGTAACTTTCGTGCAGTCGGTGTCAAACCATTCCTTCTTAGGTTCAACTCTAAGCTTCAGTCGCTGTTATAGCCTTTGCTTCAATCGGATTACTGCTCTGTACACTGTACTCGTCATGGATATCTAAGCCCTTAGTATCGCTATCACTAGGAAACGATCAGAGTCGATTTTAGCACCCCCGAAATCTATTACGTTCGAAGCGGTCAAAAATCAGCAAGCACTAGTATCTTATCTCAAGTTTAATAACCTCTGCGTAGGCCAATCCATATCAAATTGTCAAAGAGATTAGACAAATTAGAAACCGTAAAACTTGACCTAAGATAATAGTGATTCCAAATATGTATAAGATCAACAAGTTCAATAGACTGTTGTTTGTTAGCTTTGTAGTAGGAATACGTCAACAACGAGAAGAAAACGACGAAAATAACAAAATAAACAAACAAAAAACAACTAACCAAAAAGCGAAAGTAAACAAGACCCTCAGATTAAGGAAGTCACTTACTACTGTGAATAACTGACATTATAAAACAATAGCGAATTAAAGAAAGAAAGCACGCACGCCATGTCATCCATATATTGTCTCGACGACCTTTTTATATAAACAAATAGAAATTTTGAATTTGTCTTAATTACTTCAACTAAAAAGACGTTAATGAAGACATTAAGTTGACACCATAGTCACCAGGCAGTTAACAGAACGTCTTTTGATTACAATGATGGCGTATGGCGTCATGGATGAAAATGTTAAGCTATTGTACTAGTTGTTGTAGATGGTTGTAATTAGCCATAAATTTCAGTAATAAAAAGATTGTAATTGAAAACGACGGATGTGGTCAGGTCAGTTGGTTTGACTACATGTTTGTAAATTCATACATGGGGAAAGTTTTATATTGGTAATGACTCTCTTAATATCATTAATTTTTGTAAGCATTGGTTTTAATGTCTTGGATAAAGCTATTGTCAACTTTTTCAAAAATTGTATACTTTATTATAACTAACTTACTTTATAACTTTACTTTATTTTTATATTTTAAAGGGAGAATTTTCTTACTAAGTCATATTAATGGTAGAATTTCATCTACAATTTTAGTTTTACACTGATATTCCCTATAGGAACTAACAGTGTGAGGTAGAATCTATATAAGATTACTAAACCCTCATTAAAATCCACATATCAGGAACGGTACGATGGGAGTCTTGTAGATCTTCAGCTTGGTGTTNTCTCTTCAATGGTAGAATTTCTTCTACAATTTTAGTTTTTACACTGATATTCCTTATGGGAATGAATAGTGTGAGGTAGAATCTATATAAGATTACTAAACCCTCATTAAAATCCACATATCAGGAACGGTACGATGGGAGNCGATGGGAGGCTTGTAGATCTTCAGCTTGGTGTTGCGCCGAACAAATTTGGACCTAGGACTCTATGGAGCCCGTATAGTGTTCTGTTAGCCAGCATGATCCTACGTTGGATTTCTGATTGACTCGAAGTCATCAGTCCAGTGGATTCCACAATATCCGGATTTTATGCACTTTGTCTTGTCTACTTTTACAAGCAGCCTGTTACGGAAACTGTTCTTCATTTCCTCCAATTCCAGCGAAATGATATCATCGGCTTAGCTAAGAAATTGAGACGATTTCACAAAAATGTTATTGTTAGACGCTCGAACATCAGCCCTTCTGACAATGGTTTCCAGACAGATGTTAAACAAATCACAAGAAAAAACATGTCCTTAGCGAAAGCCTCTTGATGTTGTTCCGAGGGTTGTCCTGATAACTTAGGAACTTAGGGTCATCTGACATAGTTTTTTACTTTTCTTTTGGCGCGTTTCCCGATCATTTGGTGTTTTTCATACTCAGAAACTTTTGTCTCGTCGCTTTCTTTTCTTTTATAGCTTCGGCGCAGGCAGCATCAAACCACTCTTTCTTCGGTTTACTTTTACGTTCGCCTAATGTTTTTGTTGTTCGGTTTTTAACGCAGTCGAACATTGGCTCCATAGATCCTCCACGGTCATGCTTCCGGAGCTCTTGTCAACTTCATTCGCGTACTTGATTACGGTATCTCTCGACTTCAGAGCTTCGATGTTGCATATTTTCGCTTCACGTTTCTTTTCCGATTTTGCCACCTATATATTCGCGACTTTATCTTTTCCACTACCATTTAATGGTACGAGTCCACATTCGCACATCTATACGATCTCACATCCATGATGTTAGACGAGTGTAGCGAGCCTACGAGTACGTAGTCTATCTATCTATCTTCTTCGTCCATGTTCCTTTGTGAATCCTCTTATGGATGAAACATGTACTACTGACGACGAGTTCCTTACCTGCTTATTTAATTAACAGGAATCACCTCTATTTCTCAAGTCCCGACACCGTACATTCCCTGCTTATCCATTCCGCTATAGTATATATCGCCCTTCCGTCTCCTATTCCGGATAATGTCGCTGTCTTTGAATCGCACTTTTTGGAGCGCTATAATATCAGTGTTTTGAGCAGCTAAAGCATCCAATAACTCATCTTTCTGGCCTGGACGAAGTAGAGTGAGGATGTCCCATGCACATAGTCGTATCTCATTATCCATGACTTTTTTGGGTCTTTTATCACAAATCCAATTGATCCGAGACGAGTAGTGCATATACCAATATTCCAGTGAGCTGTGAAAGCAAATACAATTTTCTTAATAGTTTCTGATTTGTATCTAAGGAATATCCCATATTCTCTTAACCTTCTTAGACTCAACTTTCCTCCAGAAATTTCTCATGCCTTCTTGACTTGGAGATTGAGAAAAAAGAGAAAACATTGCAAGTAGCCCAGCCCATGAAATATGTAGATCTGATTGATTGATTTCCGGCTACATTTGAACATTAACGTGATGCTTAAGCTAGTCTTTGCATCACTTTACAAGGAACGATAAGGTATAAGCCGATTGTAGAGATTAGATGTTCTAGGAGAAGTCATTTGAAGGACGCTCTTTCCAATCTGATCTAAAAAGTGACCTTACCTCAATCGATCTTGTAAAATCAGTCAACATAGTACAGTGGAATCATTAGCTTTCCTTCTTATTTTGATGACACTCTTATTAAAATAAGGAGGGGACTAAGGTGTCAGTTCAGGAAGTCTTATTAGGATAGTAACTAAATAAACAACTAAAATAAGACTCTAAAGGGGCTACAGTCAAGAAATTGATACAATTCTGGAAATATATTGAGTCTACAAAAGATGAGACTTTCCCTCTACAAATCTACAATTGGCTGTCAATAAATGGGCCCAATCAAGTGAAGAAAGAAGAAATGGTATTTATTCAACTCACTTTTCAGGTTGTTCGGATTCTAATCAATTATGGGTAATAATGACTCTCCTTGTACTGATTTCATTACTCAAGATAAGGTAAAATTACACCCAGAGGAAAAATAACATTTTTTTCTGCAAATGAAATCCAGAATTTCTGAAAAGTAGCATTTCAAGAATTTCCGAACAAAATTTACCAACAATCTAAAAAAATGCAGAAAACCTGAAATTCGTTTGCAGTTTTTCTGAAAATAAATACCAATAAAAAAATATTTTTTTCATCAAAAAATTCATCAGATAAAATGATGTTCTATTCAGTTCACTAATATTCAGTGGTCGCTTTGGCTGAATACATAGCAAGGTCGACCCTAAGTAAAAGCATATGCTGTTAGTTCAACCCTTCACATTTTTGACTTTTTTCCCTTTGATATTTATTTTCAGAAAATCTGAAAATATTTTAAGGTTTTCTGAAATTTTTTTAGAAAATCATCATTTCTTTGCAGGAAACCTGAAAAAAATAGCAAATCTAAATTGGAAGCAAAAAAAAAGCAGAAATCTGTCATAATATAGCAAATTTCCCCAAAACTAGCTCTGGGTGTAGCAATCAACTGTTTAGAACCCTTTAAATCACCAGGGGATGGATGATATATTCCCAAAAATGATGCAGATTACAGCGGATTTGAATGCCCCTCAACAACTCTACACGAGGTAGTGAAAAAGATTGAGACCTCCACCAGTTTACCTTGGCAGTCTTCTTGGATATAGAGGGGGATTTCAATTATGTAATAAGAGATGATATTATACGCACGTTTGGGAAGACCGGAGTTGGTAGTCCAGAGTCATCATCAGAGGAAATTATATGGATACACAAAGGGTAGTACTGCGTCTACTCTACTATATCTGCTAGAAGTCAACGAAGTTCCGCTGAAGATTGAAGATCTGACAGACAGAAAATAGACTATGTGGTCTGGTGTAAATCCATCTTGAAAATGTTTTAAAGAATGTTTAAATGTTTAACAATTTCGTTTCGCAAACGATTATCTTATCTCTCAACATTTTGATTCTGAAAACAGAGTCAGACAATAAACACCCACTGCAAAACATAAAGAACAAAAGAAAGATATCAACGAACTTAGTAGCTCCTCATCCAGTTCATTCCTTTCACTAGAATTGGCCGCCGTCACATATATTAAAATGGCATTAGAAATAATGAACCCACTTTCGTTTCGTTGTCTCGTTTCGCACGCATCTCAAACGGGATGTACTTGTTTCTCCTCCATGATACTACTGGTTGTAGCAGCAGTAGCAGCAACTTCATAGTCATCACCATCATCATCGCATCATTACAATACAATACAGCACAGCACAACACTTCTTTTTTTAAGTCAAACAGATGACTAGTTTATGTAGAATGATATGTCTATGATTCTTCTTGTTTCTATTTGTCTGAACCAAGTAGATTCACTAGAACTGATGAACATGGAGTATAGATTGTTCGCAACTCTATGATAGGTACACCGTATATGTAGAGTTGAAGAAGAACAAGTGAACTTCCCGCACTTAAAGTGAGTACAATGCCGTGTCTTTGTTTAATTTTTCCATCATTTTTTCTAGATTGCAATTTCCATTTAGCTGTAAGTTTTTCTCTCTTTGGCTTTTGAGTTTATATAGGCTCACTCTATGGGATGGATGGTTCAGGCGTTCAGGTTCAGGGATGGGTTGTGGTTTGGGTTGATAAAATTAGCGGTTTCAATTATGGAAAGTTTGGGCTTTTTGTCACAATGAATTTGATTTTCGAATGAACGAACGTGCTGTTTATTAGCTGTGTGGTTTTTGTAGAGAGCGTTTTCAATAAAAATCTACATCGCATAATATTACCACGTTCATGGATATAAAATTGTTTCTGATGACTTAGAAACTGTTAGCCATAAACATATTTTTCTTTTCTTGGGAATTTTAAACTAACTCCTTTCAAGTCTTCGGTGGCTTTATCGAAAGAGCTAACTATGCATCCAGAACTACGGGCCAAGATTTGTTTTTTGTTTTTGTTAGATTGACAATTCTTTTGTATATGTAATATTTTATAGAGTGAATAACTTTTTACATACTCCAACAAATATTTCGTAGCTTCGAAATAATTTCATTGATAATCTAAAAAGACATGTAGCGCACAAAACAGCCTCAAACTTAAACCCTCTGCGCTTTTGCCTGCCCTGCTTGTTTGCGCTTCCTTCACATAATAATTTGTTTATAATTTCAGAAAATTTATTATGCCAAAACCATAACATTCATAACTGAAATGAACTTTTAGATTACTTTGCATCATTATGTTATTAAATTATTATGCACATTAAATTAAAGGCCTCAGTTTTTTTTCTTTCCTTCCTTGCTGTCTTCACTATACACTGTATAGTTTGCTTTAATGTATTCATCTATTTGGAATTGCAATACGATGCACACCGGGCGGGTGTATTTAAATCTCGATGGGAATTTGTTTACATTCTCTAGATCTAGCATCTTCAGCTTCTCCAATTTGTAGTGGGTGGCTGTTCTTTTTAGTTGTTGCTCAGGTGGGGTTTCTTCTGCTGATAGATGATGACTTGAGGTATTCGCTATCATTATATGATATTTTACTGTAATTATATTTGAATTCTAGAAATGATATAATGGGTTTTTCTTACTTTTGATTTGTTTTGGTTGGTTGGATTGATGTTTTAACTTTTAACACTTAATAAATATTCTTCCATTAGAAGAGGTTTAGAGGAACGACATTCTAATGCAGTGTCTTCTGACAGGCAATTAACTTCCATAGCATTGAGCATTGTTGTTTTACTCCTTGTTAGTAGAATCAAACTTGTTCAATTTCCCAAGTTCAAATTTACTTCTGCTAAAATTGACAGCCAAGTGTTATTTGTTCTTTGATATAGACTTTGAAAGACAACAGCAAATCGATTGACTTCCAAAAATATCCAGTATTAGCAAATTGTGAAAGATTCAGGTATAAATCTCCTAGTCAAATAGTCTGAATTTTGTTCAAACCATTTAATTCCCCTACGATATCAATCCGTTTTCACGTCATAACAACTAAATTCACCTCCGACGGGGAATCATCAAAATTAAAAATCTCATTCCACTAGAAAAGCATAAACCAAATTATCCACAAAATGATTGTAATTTGCAACAAAAATTACGTTAAAATTCAATTTCAGAATCCATCCGGTTGGATTGATAAGTTGTTTTTTTTCATAGAGTCGCTACTATTTTTGCAATCATCTGTTCCTCCGCTTTGGCTCATCATTCTATAACTGAACGAACCATCTTTCTCACTACCTGGTTTATATATTTATGTAGAAGTTATGTTGTATAGCAAAGAATCATCATCTCATCTGAACATTCAGCCAACAGCAACAATCTATCTGCACCACAAATATAGGAGTATTTATGTCTGCTTCCTTCTGCCTTCCATAACACCATAAATGAGTTATTCAAGGTTCTGCAGTTTCGTTTTTAGTTTTGAGCACTTCGAGGAAATGTTGGTCATTTAATATAGACGTTATTGGTATCACTTTTTGTCTTCTATTGCTTGTTTTCTCTCCTCAAAAGAGTGAATTGGATAAGTTTCGTTTCGTCTACAATTGATGAAATACACTGACTTTGAGAAGCCCTCGACTGTGTTAACCACTTTACACTTTTACTTGGAAAATAACTGAACCTTGGTTCTACAAATTGGTAAAGTTCTCGGTATTCGATCCCTGGTAGAATCAAGCTTAAAGGATTGAGGTCTTATCCACTTGGCTTCTGATTGAACAGATCATTCGCCGCATTTTGTATTGTTCTTTGATAGGTAGGATGCTCGTTTCTTGGTGGAGGTGGTCTACACTAGAGATCGAATGGCCTGCTATAATGCGTAGTGTTGCGGGCTCTCTGAAGTTTTTGTCAGTTTGTGTTGCTGAGTTGTGGCGTGAAGATTGGAGCAGCATAGCTGGCGATTGGTCTCCCCAAGGCCTTGTAGGTTAGCTTTTCTTTGTCTTTCCCTCATGTGCTGCCTTCACTGTTCACTTTCTTGGTCCACAAGATCTTTACTGTGTGAATTAGTGATGGGGGATTTTCCCGGTGACAGCTCAAGGTGCTCTTCTTCCAATCACTGTCAATTAGCGGGTAGTCGTTTAGACGATGTCATAGTGTTAGGATGTTGCATCATGTTGATGTACAGCTGATTGAAGAACTCTTTTTACTAGTAAGACAGGAGCTTCCTTGATCTTTAGGTTAACCTGGTTTTAAAATTGACATGATGCATCCTACTTTCCAGATGTTTGGGGTTACTAGGGTCTTCATCAATAGGTTTAGTAGATCAGTGAGGAACCTTGTTGCTATTGGGCCAAGATTTATGAGCATAATTGGATATATGTTATCCGGACCTAGGAAAATAGATGTTTTTGTGGATTTGATTGTTCTACTTACATCATCAGTTAGTAGGAATGAGATCCGCATTTATCCTAGATTGTTTATCGGATACTTAGAATTACTCTCTTTTTAACTTTGTCCTTGAAAGTTGTTTGCTTTGTGAACAGCCTGTTGAATTCGTTTGTGCAGCGTCTTGCATCTGTGAGTATTGTACCTTGAAAAGTGATGTTATACGTTGATAAGCGTTCTTTCTTGACATTAACAGAAGATTAGTAGTATGTAGAGGTCTATCAGATTGATGTTGGTTTTTCCTGATGATATTGTGATCGCTTGTTATTTTAAATATGGCTGAGGTGTTGCTGGAGAAGGTATTGTCATAGTCGAGAATTGGATGGACTTGCGGATCATAAATGCAATTCCTCCGCCGATTCCTCCTTTATCTCGATCTATTCTGACGGTGCTGTGCTTGGCGGGCTAATTTTGCTATGCGATGTCAGTTTGGTTTCTTGCAGCGCTGTAATGTGGATCTAGTGTTTCTCCACGAAGTAAAGAACTTCTTAGAGCTTGTTGCCACTGCCGTAGTGGTGGACTGGTGTCATCAATCTGTTGTTCTGAAAGTGTTGGTATTGCTGTGTTTGAGTGGTCTGGTATATGCGCCGGTGGTGTTCTAGCTGGTGGAGTGCTTGATGTGGTGGTTTGTTTTAGACAGCTCTAAAGGGTCTCTTACATTTCTTGACGGTTTTGTTTGTTACTGCCGCTACTATATATATGCTTTCAACGTTCACGTTGTGTATGTCTTGTCAACGTTTATGTATAGTACTGATGAAGCACAGCGCTTTGGTTATGCTTACATACTGATACTATGAATTTTGCATTGTAAATTATCGTTAATAGTCTATTATGTCTAGTAAGCTTGCGCTAAGCTACTTCTGAAGGTATTAAACAAATGTCGATGATTCTAAGATATACTTAACTATTTCATGCTCAGATGTGTTAATGAATTGCAACTTGATTTAAATTCTATGGATTCTTGGCTTGAGAAGAACTAAGCTGAATGCATCTAGTGAGTGAGATCATAATATTTTACAGAATTCAAGCCCTATCTGGAATTTTAACTATACTTGGTTCACGTTTCAGTTCAAGAAAAATCATTTTGAGAGCTATAAAGAGCCTACATTGGAAGATTGAATACATCTCCCAAGTTATGAGTTAAGATGTAAGTTAATTGATTTACCAAGTCTGGAAAGAGAACGAGAGATGATATATGTTATATTTTTCATTACAGATGTTAAACCAATAACATGAAAGACNACCAAGTCTGGAAAGAGAACGAGAGATGATATGTGTTATATTTTTCATTACAGATATTAAACCAATAACATGAAAGATNTTTTGAGAGCTATAAAGAGCCTACATTGGAAGATTGAATACATCTCCCAAGTTATGAGTTAAGATGTAAGTTAATTGATTTACCAAGTCTGGAAAGAGAACGAGAGATGATATATGTTATATTTTTCATTACAGATGTTAAACCAATAACATGAAAGACAAGAAAGAGTATCTCCTTAGCTGAAAACTTTTTGTTAAGATGCTCTTACGAAATCTACCTTTTGTGTCTACTAGGGTCATCTTACATAAATGTTATGTAAGTAATTCGATGATTCTCTTCTGGGTGCAAATGTTTTTAATTGGATGCTTGTACATACAGTATGTTTTCTTAAAATTTTGGGTGTCAGTATCTTTTCAAAATACTGACTTAGGGTGAAGATTTGGTCAATACCCGCCTGGCAATCTTTTACGATGTATGATTTCAGGAATTCTCCTCAAGATTTCTTATATCCATGATCTCCTTAATGCTTCCGCTAAAGGCGATTCTTCGAAACTTTGAACAAGGAGTTCCGCGGAATATGTTCCCTCCTTCCTGGGCGTAGCCTTTGTAGCTTTGTGGCGCTTTCTGTGGAGTAAGCTTACCTTACCTGCAAAATGTATAAACCTACACCGTTTTCTTCTTAGCCTTCGAAAGCAGCTTTACGGACATATTCGATAGATTTTTTTTAATCAAGTCGGTCGTATGAGTAAAAATACTACAAGCATAGGCCATAGTAGTTTGTATTTTGTATAGTGCATATTTGAATTATTGTCGTACATATTTATAATGTATTCTATCTATTTTTGAATGTGTATAGTACATATTCCTTGTGCAGGTTACATATTTTAAAGTGGGTAACACACATTAAGATCTTTTTTTCTCAGTGTAAACTGACATGACACTTTAGTTAAAATGGATCAAAAAGTTAGTACTTTTCTTGTAAAAATTACAAAACCAAAAGAATATAAATTGAGGATTAATAATATCAAAGCTGATTCAGAGAAACTATCCCAAGCTCTCATATAATTTAAGCCGGGTTTGACAATATATGATACAAAAAGTAAAAAAAAATCCCTACATATAAAAATACCATAGAATAAAATAAAAGTCTCCAAGTGCAATCATTCCATATATAAATCTGTTTTTTTTTGTTTCTTTTATCTGTTTTGATTGATGTTATTCTTGATGTTTCAACACAACAGATCCTCCTCAAATAGTTCAACTACCTGCCTCAGAGGAGATTACAATTATTCATTCATTCTTTATATTGAAAACATAATTTCATGGTCAGGAAAAGTTTCGGTTCGTGTTTCCATTACCGACTAAACTACTAGTTTTAGCTTTTTTCGACTATTTAATTAGCAGGTGTGCAGTGTTCGCCGCTCACAAGACTATAAAGCTTGTTTCAGCAATACTTTATTGGAAAATGAAAGTGGCAGCGATCTTTTATCTTTTCTTAAAAGTTGGTGCATTAAACTTTCCATTTTCATTTCATTCCATAAATGTGAATGTAAATTAAAGCCAATTGATTGACTGATTGATGTTGAATGATTTCAATTGAAAGGGCCACTCCGATGTCCAATATCATGTGAACCTTTTCAAAGTTCAATGCTAGACATTTCATGTTGATAAGATATCTTATAAAAAACGTTTTGTGTTTGCATGTTTGCATTGAATAACAAAAAAATATACCACAGAGATTTGTTGGTCGAATTATCAAACGAGATAACTGCATTGATTTTTCATTTTGAATTCCTTATACTTTGATATTTTGAAAGAAAACAAAATGTCTGTCCGTAAACTTTTAATGAAATACACATTTTTCTTAAATTCACGTTCTGCTAAAATACTTAGAAGCTCATATGAGTAAACAAAACATTCTATTTATTCATTCTGCCTAACTAATCATGCCAGATAGAAAAATACTTCCAGATGAGAAGCCAGAAAAATAAAAATATTGTGAAATTTGGTTTTCGTAATTTTACGCGCTAAATAAATGTTTACAAATCGTATATTGTGTAGTGCATAATATTACTTCTTCGCAATATGCATGGTCTTGGTTCGATTGGTTCTTCATAGTGCAACACGTTCACCAGGGTTTCTGATTTGTAACATCTAATGAGGTTATTTCTTTGCTTTTTTCCTTCTATTTTTTTCGCCTTTGATATGAAATAACACACTCCATTCACCACACACATCTGAAACATTTATTGCTATTAGGGTGGTCTTTACATATTCTTATTCACAATTATACTTCTGTTCATTTTATTTCACGAATAAGAATCAATAATCAAATAGTTTTCCGGAAATAACTTCTTGTCAAAATATATCAAAAATACTAAGCTTTTTTAAAAAGAGTTTTCAATCAATGTGTCAAAGTCTTAAAGGTAAGATTTTATCGTTTTATATAGTTCTTGGTTTAGAAATCGTTGTCGATTATGGTTACCTAATCAGTTATCAGTTGGGCTCCGATGATTTGAGAGTAATTCAACTTTTGTAAAAAATACATTTTTTGAAAAATTAGCTGTTCTCCATGCGTCAAATTTACATAAACTTGATGTCTTATTCACATACAACTAAAAGATTATGTTTCATTGAAAATCCAACAGAAAGTCCTGAACGATACTTCTTACACTTTATGTGAGAATTTTTAAAAAAATATTCTCACCCACTGATATCATCTACTAAAGGTGTAGCAGAGATATTTACGAGCTGCTTTTCAATATCAGTGCTTTGGTTTTCCTTTTTTTTTTTCTAAATATATTAAGTAGTCTGCTATTTTAACTAGGGTATTACATACATATATATGTTGATTTTACGAGCATCACAGTCGATTCATAATCAACATGTCCTTTACCTTCGTTCAGAGCCTAAAAGCCTCCAGTTACTTAAGACCTTCGATGCTAGCTCCGCTTCTAAGCAGTTCATCCACCGTAGTCTTGGTTTGCTGACCACGCCTCCTACCATCACAATGAATGAATGAATGAATGGATTCTTTATTGACAAACAAATTTGAAATTACAATTTTAATGTATAAAACTTTAAAGAATATAATTTAACAATGACACAAGGTCGTCTGTTAGTACCATCACAACTCTTCCTTTGATTTAATGCGTGATGCCCATAGTCGGTATTGGCTGAGCTTCACAAAATCATGAAATCGTTGAATTCATGAGTTTAGAGTTTCAAGTCTTCTCCATTAATCTGAAACACTAGTCTTCTCAAGTATTTGCTGCAGTATGAAGATCTGGTTTCACGTAGATTTTCCGGATGTGAAGCCAAATTCATATTCCTCAATGATGTTGTTGAGAATAGTTTTCAGGCGCTATACTGCTGCCATGAAACTGTGATTCTTCCAGGGCTTAAAAGGCTTATCATTTCAAGAAATTCTTCAAAATCCCTGAAAAAATTGTAAATCCCAAGAGCTTTTGCAAAAGACTGTTCCAAAATCCAAAGGCTATGAAAATTGAATCTGATTTCCAAGAAAATACGATATTTTCGGAGTTGAAAATACTTTGAAATCAATACAAGAATATATCAAATAAA
>JXPG01040954.1:449-12438 GCA_001015175.1 Megaselia abdita | reverse complement strand
ACCACCTTCGCATGTAAAGGTAAGGATAGAAACTTGCTCTTAAATGCTGAGATGGCGATGAAACGCTGGGCCGAGTGTTTTCAGGAATTATTAAATCGTGAGGCGGCTGAGACATTTATGGCTGCTATGGATAAACCAACTGTATACGATCACTTATAAGAGACTTAAAAACAACAAAAGGGCTGAACTCTTCAAGTTCGGCGGTGAAAAAGTTGTTGATCACATCCACCGGATCATCATGGAAATTTGGACTGAGGAAACGTAAATCCAATCCCCAAAAAGGGTGACAAGACTCTCTGCTCAAACTTCCGTGGTATCAGCATCCTGAACGTAGGCTACAAGATCTTTGCCTCCATCTTATGTGAACGTATGAAACCCTGTCTAAATGACATCATGGGAGTACGGTCCAGTGTGGGAAGGAAATGAGTGGAGGACTCGGTTCAACCACGAGCTTTCCTAGATTTGATCTTTCATCCAGGTGTATCAACAACTGCAAAAGTACCGCCACAAACCGAGAGTTGTGGAGAGCGGAAGTCGATAGGTTTGAATTCCCACTTAGAAACGGATGACCATCAAAAGTAAAATAAGTATTAAAGATCAAACTCAGAAAGGAGCCAAATGCGAGAGTACTAGGACCTTTACAAACCAACTTCCATGACATAGTTCAACTTTATACAGAGTTACAAAATCAGTCCGGAACTTATTTCCAGCTTAACATTTGATGGGATAATATGAAACAAAAAACATTGCTGAAATTTCTTCCAGACCTTATCACATCTTTTACAAGCTTCAAAATACTAGTAAATCGTTACATTCATAAAACTATGTCAACAAAAAAGCATCTACACTTACAAGTTTTGAACTCATATACACTTAAGCCAAAGACAATAATCCACATTACCAAAAATCACCCTAAAAGAATGTATAAAAGTAAAGTGAAGTAGTTTTATCCCGAAATGAATACAAAGCGAAATGTGTTCTAAAATGACCAGAATAACAGAGTAACTGAAATTGAAGTGTGTAACCATCTGTTACATAAAGTAGCAAAGGATAGAAACATAGAAGATTTCGTATGATTTAGACTTATTTACTCTAAAAACCGGAGGACAAAAGAACCGAAAGATATCAGGAATTTTCATTATACCATTTCACATTTCACATAGAAGGTCTTCCTTCGGACAGGTGAATAGCATGGTTACTGGTTAGTATATCTATCTATCTATTCGACCCTGCATCTATCCATCCATTCTTTTGTCCTTTTCACGATTGAGTGAATCTTAAAGGACTTTTGCGTTTACCTCTATTACATGGATGGTGACATCATTTCCATTTCTACTAAAGGTGAATTTAGCTTGAATTTACTCAACTTTATTTTCATCGTTGTCATCGTCATCATCACCGACATCATTACTATCATCCTTGATCCCGACCAATCCTTCACACGTTCTGGCTCTGTCCGTCCTTCTAGAAAAATACGGATTAAGCTGTCTTCTTCAGCATAATGATAATTCTGCCAATTGACATTGTGGTAAATATTTGCCTTGAACGTCACATACTATCATCATTATTCGTTATCCTTTTCTCATTCATTCATTCAGCCCTACCATAGTATCCATAGAATCCCTTCTTCGTGTCATTTCTCATCTCCTTGTCTGCCTGAGATGTGATGAGAGTATGCTGAGTGTGTTCATTAGCAAACACATGTTTGCTTTATGTAAATACATTTCTAATTGTGGCCAATTATTGAGTACAGACATTATACATCATCGTATATGTTCTTCTTTCATTTGGACAGACAGACATGGATTCGTCTTCATCAATATTCTAATGAAATTTTAGTTTTTCATATGGCGTTTGTAATTTACGATTGAGGTTGACGATGATTGTTTAGGAAATCAATAACGTTGAATTATTATTGGAACAGTGAGTTGTAAATATTGTTTGTTATTTGGTTTTTATAACGTATCCCTTGAATGAATGTGAATATTATTTAACGCAAGTTCAGTTTTCGTAGCAGGTAAAAATAGTCTGGCCATATAAAAATCAAGATAGGCCAATCGTACTAATTTTTTCAAGAATTGGAACACATACATTTTCAACTAAGCATATATCTTTCACCTTTAGCCACATCTAATCCATTCATTGATTTACTTTTCCCTCATTCTATAAATCCTAAATCACTATCTTCCTCCCTTCCAAACGAAACACAGTTTTTTATTACTATTTTTCTGGAATAGAATTTTAATGGGCATCCGTGGAATAACAACATGACACAATACCACAAACAAGATATTTCTTATTAATACGAGCAACCATATTTTTGGTTTCTTAATTGTATGTCTTCTGAGCTCCACATAGAGAATTCATGGATAGATTCATACCCGACCGCCCAGCGATCATGTATTGTATAGGAGTACTGTATATTATACAATGAACAGCATGTTCTTTTCTGTTCTGTATCGTAGCAGAACAGCTTCCCATCCAAAAGGATATATAAAAGAAAACACAAGGACGTGATATTTATTATGTGCCATATTATTTTCTCATAAGAGCGAAAGAGAGACTACAAGAATATACTGTCTATTAAGTTGGTAAGAATATGGTTGAGGATACTTTTTTATACACTTATAGAAATTAAGGTTTCTTATTATGCCTTAGAAAGGTTGTACACAAGTGACTAGTAACAACGTCATACTAAAGTCCAGAGATGATCATCTCAAAAAAGCTTTCTGCAATAGAGCTCTTGTTTAGTTCTAGGGAGGGTCCAAACGAACACGGATAGTCATGGACAAAAATCTACGGATATGTACATGGAACTTATGGATTCTCTTCACAAGCGGATTCATAGAAGGAACTCTTTACATATATAAAGCTGATGTCACAAGAGATTAAATGTAAAAGTTGTGACGAAGTTGAAGTCATATCTAAGCCCCAGTGTGATATATACTGTTGTTGCAGTCCCTAGAAGTGTGAGATTGGTGTAGGTTTTTGCGGTGAACCGTAATGCGAGCTACTGCGTTTTAAGTTGGACTACGATCGAGGAGAGTCCAGGAAGGGAGCTTGAAAGATGCTTTCTATGAGCACATGCATAAATCGTATAATTCTGTACTAGGTTATGATGTCAAAATGGTAATAGGATATCTCAATGTTCAAGTAAGGAATTAGGATAGTAGGAGATGTCTGGCATCAACATCAATGCTCTTAATAACGTCAGCCCCAGAAAGTTTTACTACGGAATAATCTTTGAAGCTCATAGCCTTCCCTAAACAAAGCACAGTGGAGGAAAAGTGGATTGTGCGCAAAGGAAATTATAGAAGTTGCTCAAGATCTAGATCATCAAATTCCACTAAAAAAACAAGGATATTGCGACCAAGAATTTAAAGCTGAGGTTGCGCAAAAGTAATAAGCCTACAAGATTAAAATCCAAAGAGACATCAGATCGAATCGTGTGGCAAGGAGAAGAAGAACTAAGCTTGCAGGACTTGCAGTTTGAGCGAATAAACCTTCAATAAACCTTGGAGTAATTAAGCTCGAAATTTCTACAAGATCATCAAGCAGAGGAGAAAGCCTTCTGTCCCAATTACCATCAGCTGTATTGTGTGACAGTAGTTTGTCAGAACCACTGCCAAGGACTTCGCGGTAACTGTAGGGAGTCCTAAGCTACACGGAACGAGACATCTCGCCATTTGAGCGTTTCAATCGGAATTATGACTACACACTTGAGCCTTAAGAACCTTCGAAAAACACAAATAAAAAGACAGCAAATCCGGTTTACAAGTGAAAAAAATAAGAACGGAAACGGAAATCTTAGCTACAGAATTTTCGTCTTCCCAAGAATCTTGGGTAACACGAGCGGAAAAACGGTACACTTAAGAATCCAGAAAACTGGGGCAAACCTCAGAAAAGGTTTGTCTTCCCAGGAACTTATGTGGAACAAGTCAAGCTTGTCTTCCACGATTCTGTGTCACCAAATAAATACAATTCACAATACTCACTTTAAATGGTTTCTTTATTCCAGTTTCTAGAGGCAGGTGGGAGGAAGGCACGTCCGCCTGTGTCAGCTTCCGAGTAAATAATTATGATAATTTATTTAGTTTTCTCTCTAATACGGGTGTCGCTCAACGGAATATTGGCGAACTAATATAGTTTCACTTTAGCGTAGCGCGGTTGTGTGGTGAAACTCTTCGCCGTCGAAGATTTGCGCAGTCACAATTGACAAAGATGGAAAGCTGATATCATGTAAAGAAGAGGTTGTTAAATGATGTGAAGAGTATTTTCCAGACCTCTTCAACTGTGAAGATAGAGCCACTCAACTTGAAAATGGAAGCCCAGTAGTTGATGACACACCACCATCAACCTTCTGATGATGATGGATGGAGCATTTTTCCGGACTTCTTGGCAATGATATCCGCAGAAGCAGAGTTCTTTGCAGCGATAATAGGGAATCAGGTCTAGAGGTCTAGAAGACGAAATACCACCGTCTTCTAGACCTCGCTTGCTGAGATTGAAGCAGCCATAGGAAAGGTGAAAACAATCAAGAGTTCTTCGCCGCGTAGTCACAATTGATAAAGATGGAAAGCTGATATCATGATGTAAAGTATAAGTGGTTAAACGATGTGAAGAATATTTTCCAGACCTCTTCAACTGTGAAGATNAGTTTCACTTTAGCGTAGCGCGGTTGTGTGGTGAAACTCTTCGCCGTCGAAGATTTGCGCAGTCACAATTGACAAAGATGGAAAGCTGATATCATGTAAAGAAGAGGTTGTTAAATGATGTGAAGAGTATTTTCCAGACCTCTTCAACTGTGAAGATAGAGCCACTCAACCTGAAAATGGAAGCCCAGTAGTTGATCACACACCACTATCAACCTTCTGATGATGAAGATGGATGGATGGAAAAATGAAAAATACCACCGACCTCGCTTGCTGAGATTGAAGCTGCCATATGAAAGCTGAAAACAATCAAGAGTTCTGGTTTTGCTGGAATTAGAGCTGAGCTTATAAAGAGCGGTGGAGACAGCCTCGTAGAATATCTGTATCAGCTTTTCCATAAGATATGGTAAACTTTATCTATGAAAAGTGAGTGGAGTCTCTGTATGATAACACCTATATACAAAAAAGGAGACAGGAAGGACTGTAAACATTACTGAGGTATTAGCGTGCTCAATGTGGCATATAAGATCTTATCGTTTATCTTATGTGAGCGCCTGAAATATTTACTCGACTTTTTCAATGGGACTTCAGACTCGGAAAATCTACATAAGACCAGATCTCCACAATGCTGGAGATACTTGAGAAGACTCGTGAATTTTAGATTGATACCTATTCATCGATTTTTACATTTGTCGTACGACAATATTGTTAGAGCAATGTATCAATTAGGCATCTACAGGAAGCTGATGTCAGATAACTTTATTAAACAAAAAAAGTGCTGTTCGTGTTTCCAAGAAGGATTAGCACCCGTTTACTATAGAAATAGGTTTTCAGCAAGGAAATGCTTTATCTTGTGACTTGAAAGTCATAGGAGGAAGAATATCAAGTAACCTCATCACGAAATCGATTCAATTGCTGGAATATGCGGTATAAAACTACTAAATCACACAACTAGCCAAAGATGAACGAAGCTATACGAACATTTGTAATTCAGTCGAAAAAATGGGTTCAAGAGTGAACATCGAGAAAATCGAGTGGAAATAGCCAACAATCTTCTAACATCTAGATTGAAGCTCATGAGTTTGAGGCGGTCCACGATTTCACGTATTTTGGAACCTCAGTTAACACCGTCAATTTGATAACGCAGGAAAAAGGAGAATGTTGCTCGCACACTGAAGATCTACAAGACACTCATAATATCAGTTCTGATGTATGGGGCCGAATCGTGGATACGAATGGAGAATGCATTATAACCATGAGATATATCAATTGTACAAGGACATCGTTAGGGCATGTATACCGCATGCAAGACGAGGCTATACCGATTACTCCTGATTCAAGACGAAAGTGAGGTCGGCAAAGACTCCGGTGGCTGGACTGTCTTGAACATGAGCTAACATCAAAGGGAGTCAGAAACTGGAGGACAATAGATGTGGTCCGAGGGAATAGGAGGCAAACGATTGGTAGATTAGGAATCGACGCGATTATTTAACATAATCCTTGAGCTGATCATAAATTTGCGAACATCAACACTATAGCAACGTGATCTTCAACAATTCAAGTTAAATCCTTGGTCGACCTCGATCTAATCCGACGATCGAAAGAAAGTATTGAAGAATTCTTCCTGGTGATTGAAAGAGTAGGGAACCAAGACAAGACCAAGTATCTACTAACAACTAGATCCTAGAGTCACCATTCAAATATAATTCCTTTAGTTCCTTAATGCGTATTTGGGAGGAAAGTTCTTCGAATGGTCCTTTCCTCATTGACGGAGAGTGACGAAAACGTCACAATGAAGAGTTATATTCCCTATATTTAAAACAATACGAAAGAACCAAAAAAGTTGCTCAGTGCAATTATAAGCAAGCTGTATTCGAAACATCACCATCAGTATATAAATATAGTTTGTTATAATGAAAATCTTACCTACCCAAAACACTTCTTAAGCTTTTCGGATACAACTAATAATATATGGTTTAGGAGTATATTGTGATGAAGACAATCCTCTGTCCTTGAGAAGAGTATCCTATCCTTGCTCGGTTCGTTCGAACGACAAAATGAGAAAGAAAAGCTGAGAGGACAATGTTATTTTAGTAAATAGATTTTACTCTGGAATTATATCGCAGAGATGTCTCTTCTTCTTGCAGCACTTCAAGATGATGCTCGATTCCAGTTATCTTACGAAGAACATAGTTTTCTATTCTAATGAATTAAGTAAAGTGCTTCTTGGAGACTAACATTTCAGTGACTGAATGGGAAAGATCTTCGGATGTCATAAAATGTTTGCTTTAGTAATTAAGTGCTGTCTGTCCATCCATATTGGAATGTTCGATTTGGGTTATGATTTTGAAAGTATAGTCTTATTTATGTCTTCCTTTCTATACTAAATTGGAGATGTTTATTATTGTAATACAATTTAATATGATGACATGTATTATGGATTAGATAAGTTTATGGAATTATTGATATGACACGGATCGGATTAGCATAAGGCTTGCATCCATACACACATTCTGTTTTTGAAGGAGTTGCAAATTTTAGATATTTTTTATATTAAGTTATTTAATACCACAAAATGATATAAATATATTTATTTAAATTAAAATACAATAAATAATTATGATATACATTCAAAAATCATAAACGTTTATGTAATTAAGTGGAAAATATTTAACTGAAATCATATAATAAATAAAACGTTAAAATTAATCTCTCAGAAATGAATACCTGTATATGAGTTCCTTTTTACTAATTAGAATTTATGAATGCTTAATGGATTCACTTCGCTTTCTTATACAATATTCATTCCATGCAAAAGTAAATCGGAATGGTTTCCCAGACATCGCATTCATAATAATTCCATTTGATTAGTTAAGAGAAGACACGTTTCATTAAACAACATCCTTTTCAACTTTCCAACCGTAATTAATAGATAACATGTCTCGAGCATCATTAGAGGAATATGAATTTAAATGAAGATTTTTTTTTAGTCCAACTACATATTAAATATTCCCAATGAAGCTACTTTTAAAGTTTCAACCAGAAGGAACAAAAGCAAATGAAATATCGAAAAAGTAACAGTTTCCAAGTTCAATGAATCGAAAAGGTAATTGAAAAAGTATTTTACTTACCTTCTAAGTCTACAACTCTCCCTGCTCTCTTGAGGGCTCGTACGGCTTCATCATGGGTTGCGTCCCTCAACTCCTCACCATTCACTGTTAGGATAGCATCACCAACGTATAGTCCTTTTGCTTGGTCTGCTGCCATCCCTCGGAATATCTTAGAAATTAATATTGGCATTCGGTTCTCTCGTCCTCCTTTTATTGAAATACCAAGCCCACTGTTGTCAGACTTAATTATTCGAACCTGGTGGAAGATAAAACAAATCGACAATTAATGATCTTCCCAAGTGGCAGTAATTTTTCTATAATCTTTTTTATTGAGAGAGATTATTTTCTTATGCGAAAAGGGGATTTTTGTTATGTTTTTGGGTTGGAGTTGTAGTTTTAGCAATGGACAAAATGAAAAAAATACTTTTAGCGCTAATTTTAGTGGTTGGACGGATGGAGTGGAGTGTCTGTAAACTTTTGGTAGTCAGAAGTGATTATAATTTTCTTCATGGATTAAAACATCGACATTCTACCGAAGGTCCATTATGACCGGTTGGCTCTGGATGTAAGCTCCGCTTCTGGGAAGTGAAGAATGAGGAGTATGTAGCTTCAGTTACCAGGAACAACAGCTACAAATTAACAAATGATTCTTGCAGGAAGAACGTAGGGCTCACAACACGAGCTCAACATCAAATGTTTAAAACTATAAAGGAAACTCTCATTACCATGAGTAGGTCCTCGGAGCATAGACCCCACAATAGAAATCGGATCGGAAAAGGGCAAAAGAAGGATCTTAACATTGGAACCTGAAATGTGAGAACAATAAAGGAAACTCTCATTACCATGAGTAGGTCCTCGGAGCATGGACCCCACAATAGAAATCGGATCGGAAAAGGGCAAAAGAAGGATCTTAACATTGGAACCTGAAATGTGAGAACAATAAAGGAAACTCTCATTACCATGAGTAGGTCCTCGGAGCATGGACCCCACAATAGAAATCGGATCGGAAAAGGGCAAAAGAAGGATCTTAACATTGGAACCTGAAATGTGAGAACAATAAAGGAAACTCTCATTACCATGAGTAGGTCCTCGGAGCATGGACCCCACAATAGAAATCGGATCGGAAAAGGGCAAAAGAAGGATCTTAACATTGGAACCTGAAATGTGAGAACAATAAAGGAAACTCTCATTACCATGAGTAGGTCCTCGGAGCATGGACCCCACAATAGAAATCGGATCGGAAAAGGGCAAAAGAAGGATCTTAACATTGGAACCTGAAATGTGAGAACAATAAAGGAAACTCTCATTACCATGAGTAGGTCCTCGGAGCATGGACCCCACAATAGAAATCGGATCGGAAAAGGGCAAAAGAAGGATCTTAACATTGGAACCTGAAATGTGAGAACAATAAAGGAAACTCTCATTACCATGAGTAGGTCCTCGGAGCATGGACCCCACAATAGAAATCGGATCGGAAAAGGGCAAAAGAAGGATCTTAACATTGGAACCTGAAATGTGAGAACAATAAAGGAAACTCTCATTACCATGAGTAGGTCCTCGGAGCATGGACCCCACAATAGAAATCGGATCGGAAAAGGGCAAAAGAAGGATCTTAACATTGGAACCTGAAATGTGAGAACAATGCGACGCCACGGTTCATTGCATCATAATGTATGTATTAGGTCTACAAATGGAAGATTGATGGGGTTGGATGGGTGGTACATAGACCAACGAGAAGGAGCTGGCAATCCAAACTGATTTTGATCGTGGACCCAATGCTGCATATCCATCACAGATTGAAGCAGATTGTGCTTCAATAGAAGAGTTCGTAAATATCATAATGGTGACGGTGAAGAAATAATTAAAGTTAACACTATAATAGTCTCAGAAGTAGCTTAGCACAAGCTTACTAGTAGTAAACTAACTATATAGTTTTAGCTCTTTAGAGGAAGACTAATTTTCTGTCTATGATAAGTACCTTCAATGCAAAGTTCTCGAATATAATTATGTCAGCAAATATATTGACTTCCGTTGTATTGGAGGTCATCTAAACATAACTTAAAATCACCGTGAGCCTATCATTTCATACCTCCTATTCAAATTTTATAAGTTTGTCTCACTTATTCATTTGTGTGGTGAAGTTATACTCAGAGAGTTAGCGAAGATACGAACTTTAGCGGAGACACCACTCGTGAATTCACTTCATTACAACTCAAAAGAAAAATTTAAATTATGCAGAAAAAACTGCGAAATGATAAATATGTAGTAAGGATTTCTTTTTAGAAGAACAACCTGAGAAAAATCTTTACTTGATATAATTTCATCTCGTCATTGTGAAATTAATGAAAATATCATTCAAATCCGTGGAAGAGAATGATGACAATGTAGACTGTGAATGTGAGCTTCAACAAAAGAAATAGCAGCTAGAACATTAGGGAAGACTACCACAAAACAATCGTAGACAGTTAATAACAGTACTACATCAAATAGCAACTCGTGGACCACTTTCGACAGCTTCAACTTCTCTTACCACCAACTTCTCCACTTGCTTTTCGACACTCCAATTCCTTATGTAGAAGTAATTGAATATTCTGATCCCAATGTTTGAGTTCAGAGTGCTAAAATTAATAACTTCCCAACATTTTCAGAAGTAGTAGTTACTGGAAATAATTCATCTCAGTCAATTAAAACATATGTACATAAGTAATCTAGATGTGCTTCTAACTGGAAAAGGCCTCTTCGATTACCTATTTGAAGTAGGTGGCTCTCGAGTCGTCGAAAACTTGAACATATTTCGAATCAACACTATAGGCTATGACATGAATGTGAGTTCAAAGTTATTTGCCAAGGAGTTTCATTTGATGAAACAATATACATATGGCAAGAAGGAATCACTGTTCGTGAATTTATCTACTACATAATGATGCAGAAAACGATAATCAGTCAAGAAACTATTATAATTTTAGATGTCACCAACAAAAACATGTCACTAAAAATTTTCCAAAACCTACAAAACCGTTCAACACATCATTAAAAACTTCAAATTATAGCTCTACTATGATGTACTAAGCTCCACAATCTCAATACTGCAATACATCATCTCTAAGCAGAAAACTTCAAATATGATTCATCTTTGACAACTCATAGATGATTTTTGTGAAGGTTTTCTCGCTCCTTCTGCAGACATTGTTCTTGTCGAAAGAACTTGGCTTAATACAACACTCTCTGATGGTATGTGGTCCGTCCTAGAATATCATGTTTTGAAGAATGATAGGCCTGATGTTAAAAAAAGAAGGAATAGTTGCATCATGTTATACTTTCAGTGTATACTTTAGAAGTCATGATGGACTGAACTGTCATGGAGAACGCTAGATGCTTGCTCATCGATTCAATCTTGGGATAGAAGTGCTGGGCAGAATCAGTTAAAACTGGGATCTATCTTGTCAACCGATTACCGATTATTGAGGAACATGTTTGGTCACGACGAAAACCCACTTTGAAACATCTTAAAGTAAAATCTAAAAGTAAAAGTAAATCCATAGCCTTTGAAATTTTCTGTCGAGGAAGATGTAGACGAATTATCTGAAGAACATTATGCTACAAACGATGAGGATATCGAAGGGGATCATGACACAGTCGTGGAAATTGATAATGAGTTTCGAGAGCTAGAAAGCTTGTGGAAAGGTTAGCTGCTGTTAGTCATGCAGTTCCAGTTTATATGTCAGAACCAAAGAATGTTAGTGAGGTTTCCAATTCGGAAAGCGATGTAAAAAGAATACGATGCATTTATTAGTAACTAGCTGGTGCGACCAACCTTCGGTGTGTCTTACAAATTTCAATATATATATAATCAATTTCAATTAAATTGTATTTTTGATTCAAAAATTTTACATTGTTACCCCTTTGCATTTTTTTCAAAAACATTAAACTTTTAAATTATTTTATTTTTTTTTACGGAAATGTTTTAGTTTACTCAAATAAAATAATTTGTAGAAGAAAAAGTTTGATTAAAAAGTCAGTTTCACGAAAATTGTATGTTTGACTCAAAAATTTGAGAGTATTTTGTATTTTTTCCCAAAATAAGAAAACTTGAAAATATTGGTTTTTTTTCACGGAAATGTTTTAGTTTACTCAAAAAAACAATTTGTAGAAGAAAAAGTNACTTTGTAGAAGAAAAGTTTGATTAAAAAGTAAATTTCACGAAATTTGTATTTTTGACCCAAACAT
>JXPG01040949.1:0-15904 GCA_001015175.1 Megaselia abdita | reverse complement strand
ATCTACAAGACCCTCATTATACCTGTTCTGATATATGGGCTGGGTCGTGGACATTATCAGAATCAGAAAAACATCTTCTGAAGGTGTTTGCGTGGAAGGGGCTTCGTATTATCTTTGGTCCTATGTATGCAAACAATGAGTGGCGCATACGATACAATCATGAGCTCTATATGCAGACTCCAGTATCGTAGATATAGTGCGAAAACAACAACTTCGGTGGCTTGGATATGATCGGCGCATGTCGGATTAGATTGATGATTAGAGATGGAGACAAATTATGACATATGTATGTATATTTTTTGGTGGCTTCCATAAAATGTTTGTTGCACCCTATAGTTTGATTATTTTATGAAAGTAAAGAAAGCAACGGCTAGTCAGGGAGTAGAACTAATAATTCTAATTGTTAAATCTTAAATGAAAAGTGTTGAGAACTGATCAAAATAATGTGTATGGTACATTTTTGATATGAGTCTTACATATTTGACAAGTTCTTTACGTATTAATAATGTATTTTGTTTCTACATATTTTTGAATGTGTATAGTACATATTTAAAAGTGTGCAACACACATTAAGAAAATATTTTTTTTATCAGTGTAGTCTAATTCAAATAGGATAAGTATGTAAATTAGTGTGTAAAGGTAAAAATTTAAGTGATTGAAGAAATTCTTTCAAAAAATTAGAAATATTGGTATTTCAAGTTAATCTTTGCAAATTTGCGTAACAGTAAAAGTCTTATTTTAATTCCGAATACTGTCGATTGTGTTCGGTTTCGGTCTTATTTTGAGCAAATCAAAATTAACTGAATATGCAAAAACCAATAGTAAAGTTTTTTATAATTTGTCTCTCTTTCTGATAAAAATCTTTATTCTTACTCTTAGAGGAATTTGACTGAAATTTTCAAGGAATTTCCCAATTTCAAACGACTTAATTCTACCTTATAATTGACAATAGTCTTCAAAATATAATCCGAGACTCCTTATATTGGACCCGGCTGCCATTGCTCGAAATAAACGTTAAAAAAAAAAGTCAGAGTTGTCAGGATGAAAGAGCTATCTGTAGTTTTAATCCAAAATTTCTAACAGTAATTGCTAATGTATATAATATACCCATCCCGAATGCATACAATAAAATCAACATGTTAAATGAATGCTGAACAATCTAAGATGTTGTCATTTTCAGTAGATATTTCAAAAAGAATTTTATGACTCATTATAACTCATCTACGAATTGCGATTCAACCTTACTTCCTGCAATAACGCATAAACAGTAAACTGTTAACCCCCTAACCCACCAAAAGTATAACAGATCAACATCCGCTAAAGTAAAAACTCAAGAAAAAAAGTATTTATAAAGAAAGTTATAGTAACCTTGAAACTGAATGCTTATATTAAAATTTTTCATCGTTGATTAAATTTCGACAAGACAAGCACCAGATTACAACTGGTAGTCAGTATTCACTCAGTTAAGTTAAGTCAAGTCAGTCTGTTAGTTTGCTACTAACTAGTTATTTATTGTTACTATCACTTTCTTCGGGTCGTTGATTTCATTCATTTTCTTTTAAATTAAAACATATTCGATTCACTTTTGAAGCTATTACATTTTTAGAGTTGCAAAAGTTTGCCTGGAAGTTGCTAAAAATTGCAAGTGGTTTTTTTCTATACACTCCACTTATTAAATGTTAATTTGAAAAACGTGAACTTTATTCGGAAAGAATTCAAACAACAATAAACTACTAACTTTTTGTTGATCTTATTTCTCTGATTCTCAAGGGTAAACTTTTGCACAATCGGTTAACATTAACGCGAATATCATAGAATTTAGATTTTTGAGTTAGGGTGGGTCTTCTGGAAGGTCAGTCTCTAATAATTTATTTCCTATAGGTTTTTTATTATTTTCTTTTTCATCTCGAAAAAAACACATTTAAGCGATAATTATAGTTATTGTCTCTTTTTTGAGCTTATTAAGGCTTTCGCTTCACTTAGTGAATTGGCAATCAATTAAAGATATTATGGCTGTTGTTTTAGTTATTATACTATTTACAGGGTGTTTGTTGATTTCTCAACTTTACTTTGGCATTCAATTAGTCATTATTTATGTAGTCATTTTATCTTAAGTCATCACATTTTTTGTTCATAAAATATAATATTTTCAGAAAAAGAAAAATAGCTGGGAACCAAGATTTTGTTATATCTTCAAGATTCATTCGTTCATTTACCATTAACTGCCAATAATGCAGAGGGTTGGCTGCATCGACTTTATGGTCTAATAGGTTTTAAAAAACCTGGAGTTTTGAAATATTGCAGGAAGAATTTTTACGATCGCAAAAAATAGCTGTAACGGGTAGTATGAGATACGTGAGAAGACCATTTTTCACAAAAAAGAGCGCTGTAATGAAGTGCGTTAATTTGTATAACAAAGAGAAATTCAGATCTAAAAGTTCTTATTTACTAAGTCTAAGTATACTGTGCTAACAAATGAATTTTAAAACACATCGAAATTAAAAAAAATCTTTTTTATTTCTTTCTATTTTTAAGAAATAACAAAACCACTTTAGTTTTGCTTGTAATATTTTAAACTTTTTTTTAATTAATTCAAAAACTGAAGCTTTTGAAAACGTTTGTAAATATAAATATGAAATCTTGGAATAATTGAATTACGAAATATTTGTGAGTCTTTCTTTATTTGACATAAAAAAAACTTAAGTTAATACATTCACAATTGAACATTTGTCATTTTTACAGGACACTTTTTAATTTCTTGTTCTAATAATAATCGTTTCCCTTTTACTTAAAGAACTTCAGAAAGACAAAAAATATTGAGTAATTCCACTCTAAGGATGTACTTTCGCACTTTTACCTCAACTATATTAGATAAGTTTTCTGATTGAATGGTAGCATAGTTGCTATAGGCACTAATTTACTAATTTAATTGAAAACGGATTCAAAGTTTCTTTTGTTTTTCAAGAATTAATTTTCTCATTTTGATAATTTTATTAAATATGAGAAATGGACGGAAAACAATTAGAAACCTTGTTCACGGTCAAAAAACGAAAAAACAAAAAAAGAATACCCGCTACGAGTGTAAAAGATTTCATCAGATTCTTTTTCCTGAAGGCAGTTACCACTTTAAGCTTCTCGTTATTGAAGAAACATTTTTTTCGCGGGCAACTTGAACATTTGAACGGCGAGCAGCGCTTTGTTTTAGATCATTTTCGATGTTTTATTTTGGATATTTCAAGATCGATATTTTTTTTTTTCGATAACATGAGTTTCAACAATTTTCATTCGACATTTTTAGTTCGATGTTTTTCCCTCGATATTTTTTGTTCGAAATTTTCAAATCGAGATTTTTATTTTCGACGTAGTTAGGTATAATCTTCTATAGCATGTTCTAAAGATAGTTTAAAGAAAAAATTAAAGACTTCCTAAAAGTCTCTCTGCACAGTGTGGCGAAAACCCGATTTTTTGGACTTTGCATCAGCAAATTTTTAGTTTTGAAGCTATTGTTATGAAACGCTTTTTTTATTTTTAAAAGGTTTTGACCTTTTTTTAATTTTTGAGCCGTGCATCCCAAATTTATGACTTATAGTTCAAATTCAAGATGTGACTTAGACCTTTAATTTGATTAATGTTAGTTGAATATAGGTCAACTTTTGATTGAGATATATCAATTTTCCTAGAATAATTCCATAATTAGTAAAATACTTTTTTTTTATATCACATCTTTATTGTTGATATCAGCGGTTCCATATCTTCTTTGGAACTTTACGTTCAATTCTAATGAGGGTTTAGTGATCTTATGTAGATTCTCCCTCACACTGTTAGTTCCCATAAGGAATATCAGTGTAAAACTAAAATTGTAGAAGAAATTCTACCTTTGAAGAGATTATTAAGTAAGACAATTTCCCACTTAATATACAGCACATCTCAAGAAATCATAATTGTGCATAATAATATTATTTGCTCCATTTCTTACCAATGACCTCCTGTGTCAACTTTCAAATCAGGCTTAACATGAATTTGATCAAAAATAAATTACAAAATGTTTTTTCGGCAAACCCACAAACAGCACATTTTGAAAACATATGCTAAAAATCCGAAAATTGTCAACAATTTCCAAATGCTTCAAACTTCAAATCCTATTCATCACTTCAAAAAAAAAAAAAAACCATGAAAGAGAACTCAAACGTTTATAAAATTGATTAATATCTACAAATTATGATAAACAACATCAAGTTAAGACAATTTATATTCATGCATGCCTAGTTTGTTGTACTAGCCAGTCAGCTAGTTGATCGAACTATAAAAGTTGCAATGAATTAAAATTAATCGTATATAGAAAGAATAAAGTGAAAAATGCAAGCACATAAAATTGCAAGGTCACCGTCTTAATGAATAAACATAAACTAAAATAAAAATCCTATATGTATAATAAAAACAGGCCACTAGTTCCAATCTTCATCGTAAACCTATGATTTATCATCCATCACAATTATCTCAATCGCATCGTTATGTATTCGTTTTCTCAACATCTAAGCAACGTTCAATTGAACAAAGGTGGATCAAATTATATACAACAACATGGTTACTTACGCGTTACACTTTTCAATAGGAATTACCTTCCGGACTCATTAGTACTATTGCCTTTCTTTGCATGTTTTTTTTTATTTCTAAGCCGACCAACTCAAAGAAACAAATGTTTCATTGAACATGAACAGCAGAAACAACTTAGTTAAGTATATCTGCTTCCAATTACAATTTCTCTTTGAAATTTTATATAATTTCCCTTGCAATTTGTGGGAAGAACACACTTTGGAGTAGGCGATCAATCATATGGTAACAAAGAATGAAGAGGTGGGCTTTTCTGTGATTAAAATATCATCGACTTGGAAAATTGAAGGTCAGTCTAGAATATTTCTTACGATTGTTTAGAGGAAAGGGAGCCACAAGAAAGATCTACTCACAATTCATTTTTTTTAATCGTAATTCCCCACGCTTTTTCTTTCCATTAGCTCTTCTTAATTTTATGTTATGCCTTCTTAATCAATTAGAATCAGCATTGAACGTCTCTTTCAGATGTTTTATATTAAGAGTTTTGAGCAACATCTGTCAATCATGAATTTAAAACAGAATAAAGCTTTTGTTTTACATGTTTCACGGGATGTAAAATGACTTATACAAGAAAACTTAATCACATATACAACGAACCGAAGGTGACTCAAGGTGTGGCAGTGATATTAAGGAATGCTTGTTACAGACATTAAAAGGACACTGATCACATGAAATATTCAGAACGCGTAATACACCTTCTTTAAACACACTGCTGGGAAAAACGGCACCAAAACACAGGGAGAATTGGTTCCACCCAGACTGCGAAGTATCAAAGAATGAAGCTCGCGCTAAATGGCTTCAAGCTAGCAATAGATCTGAATCTCCGGGAAGGAGAAAGGAAATACGTAAAAAAAAGTTGAAATGAAGAAAGGAAATATTTAAGAGAAATTCAGGGATTTTGAAATACCAAGGATATAAGAAAGTTCAACAACAAAATAAATTAACGAAAAAACCGCTGAAAGTAAGTTAAATTCCCATGCAAAGATAAGAACAGTATTTTTAAGTGCTGATGCAGCTATGAAGTACTGGAATTTCAAATCAATACTCACCATTTTTTCATCGATTGCTAGCAGGCATATGACAGCATTGGAATTCCATGTGAGTTTAGCTGGTTAATTGATATAGTGTTGCCAGAATTGGCAACTAAACCTCTGAGCAATTCACTACCAAGAAAGGTTCCCGTCAATGCGATGCTTTATACTATGGTTTTTTGTAACATGTGCTTTGAAAACTTTATTCGTGACTCATCATGAGAAATAATGCATACAATACAATACAATAAAAATACTCAAATCCTGGGATATGCAGACGACATCGACATTATTGGCGGGTCTATGCAGAACAATGTTTCCTGCTGGAATCATGGGACTGAAGGTTAATGCATCAAAAACAAAGGACATGCTAGCAATAAGAAATGACAATGCGATTTGAATTCGTAACCATTGGCACTAGTGACTTCGAAGTTTTAAAGGATATACTAATAGTTCAACAAACTCCTCTAATAACACCTCGGATTAGGTAATTTGAAGAATTGTACTAGGAAGCCGATATCTGTAAGGTCAACCCAATCTTTCATTCAAAACAACTTGATGGAAGTGCAAAGATATAAATCTAAAACACTTTTTGTCATCATATCCATTCAAAACATGTCTCAAACAGCGAACTTGTTGTCTCCGTACTCTGGTAACGGCGTTTTTGTCCTTGTTCATTTGGTAGACGTCGGTATTATACCTCTCCCTCCACTCGCTTTCATCACATTCAGGACCATAGATCATACGAAGAACTTTTCTTTCAAATACACCTATCATGTTTTTATCTGCGTCTGATAGATTTAATTAGAGTTTGATAAATCCTTATTTTCCAGTTTCGTCGAAAAAAATTGGGCCTCAGTATTCTTTTATCAGCCCAAAAAATGTACGATTGGCCAGAATGATTCTTCGTATAATCTCCACGGTGATGTCATTTTCGCTGTTAACGGAGCTTCCAAAATATGTGAAATCTTGCACAGTTTCAAACTCATCGGTTCCAATTCTGATGTTGTTGACTTGCTGACTGTTTCTGCTACACTTCATGTTTCTGGTCAGCTCAACTTTCACAATTAGTCCAATCTTCTCTGCTGCGGTATTGATCTTAGTGTATGCGTTGTTCAGTTCATTCTCGAGTATCAAAGTAGTTGGACAAAACTAGCAAAAATGCTGTTCGAATATCGGATGTGAGCTCTTCGATCTATGATTTCCAGGCAGATATTAAACAGGTCACATGATAATGCATCACCTTGTCAGGAACACTTAGATGTTGTGAACGGTTTCGATGCATTCTTAGCACTTCTTGTGTCTGCTATTGTCATCTAGTTGGATGAGTTTCTTGTGGATTCCCAATTGGTCCATTGCAGAACATTGAATTCAGTAAAAAGCGAATAGAAAACGAGATGGAAGAAAATGAAACACCAGTTATGTACCAAGCCTTACCCGAAAATAGAGCAGATAGTGTTGCTGCTTTTATGATGGGTTCGACTCATGACTACGATATCTCGGATGTCAACAAGACACCTCATCCAATAAGGGTTTCAGGTACTGGTGACCGAGAAGGAATGGTCGAATTAGCTGTTCATTGTCTATTCAAAAAACTGTGTTTTTTTTTTGAATAATTAGTTCTAGTTGAAAAAATATACACTAAGATAAGGTATTGAAAATAATTTTATAATCTTAATGGAAGTGCAATTTTTTATAAGTTATTGTTTTTAGTAGTCAATTAGACCTTTTAACAGACGGACATACAAAGTCTATACATAAGGCAATTTTTGTTTTAAAAAACATTCAAAACTAAACAAAAACCTAAACAAAAAAATCAATCTTTTGTTTAAAACCAAAAAGTATGTTCAAAGTCACCATAAAAACTACGAATCAAGATTCACAACATTTATCATTCCAAATAAAGTTAAGACAAGTTAAATCCCGATGTTATAATCCTGTTTTATGAAGGTCATCTACCTAATGCATGAATTATGATCATCTAATCATTGAGGCATAACAAGACAAGGAGTGTTGCGTGTCGGTTTCATTCACTACTTTAGAGGATTCTTTCTCTGCTAACCCACATCAGCGTTTTGTAGTTTTTGTTTATTTCTCATCTTATTTCGATTAAAATCTATTCGTTGTAGTCAGTGCGATGCGTTGCATCAATGCGTGTTTTTTGCTTATGCTAATCGAATTCGGTCAGTCATCTCTTGGCACTTTCTTTTGCATGGTTATGATTCCGATTTGTTATCTCTAAATATTTATATTTAGTAGATTCTATTTCTATAAATGATAAAATCAACCAGCAACAACACGCTCTTTAGAAATACAATAGCGCACGTAATAGTAAGTGCTAAACGATTTCATACCTCTAATGAAGAAAGTAAACAAGAAAATTCTTCTTCAACTCCGGAGCACAAACAGATCCAATTGACTTTTGAATGGGGTTAGGTTAATTAAATAATTGAATATCTTTTCTATGGACCGTGCGATCTGTGAATAAGTGGAAAAAATTGTTTTTCGCATATTTCAATTTCATTCATTTATATATTCTTAAGTAGGCTAAGACTTTTCATTGATTTCTGTTTTTACAACTTGTTAGACAACGACTTCACTAGTCCGCATCGACAATCAAACTAGTTTCTCTCCATATATATAAATTATGAAAATTTGTGGGACAGATTTTCTTCATCGGTGTAACTAAAACAGCAGCTAAAAACAACAATGTCAACCAACTCTCTTACCATTAACTATATAAATAAACATGCATTTCTCTTGGGTCGTTATTTACACTGATCACAATTAGTAATATGTAAATTGCAGCAGTAACTTTGGTGTTACCAAAGTATTGTCTTAACCATTAATTTTGTCATTGATCATTTCAAGGAAATTACTGGAGCATTGCACTGTTTGGCGGTACTATAATCAAGGCTGTTGGGTACTCATGCGATCATTGTCTATCAAACTAATTAAGATTTTTGTTACAACTAAAAAATTAAATAGTTATAATAAAAGAAATTTATAGCTGTTTAAGTGTTGCATACAATTTAGTATGACAATTTATTCGTCCTCTATTCTTTGATTCTACGAGGGAAGTTCAATGAGTAGATAGTCTCGAAGAGATGGCTCCACTTACAACCGAGTTGTTGTGGCAGATCGCTAACTCATATAAATTTGTTTTGACAGCCGTAGAAAATGAAGGACTTTTGAGTTTTTTAAAATAATGGATTCAAACGAATATCGGGTATTAATTAAACATTATTTTTTGCGCGGAAAAAACTCGAAAGTAACAAAGGAAAAGCTTAATAAATATTATGGCAGTAATTTATTGGTTTGCCGAATTTAAACGTGGTCGAATAGGCACTATTGACGAGCACCGTTCGACCAAAAGAAGTGACAACTCCCGAAATGATTAAAAAAATCAATGATATGGCATATTCTCGAGTGAAAGTTCGCGATATAGTTGACAAATTGAAGATATCAGCAGGTACCACGGAATTGATTTTGCATGAACATTTGCATATGAATTAGGATATGAATTGCTTCCGCATCCACAATATTCTTTAGATTTGGCTCTCAGTGACTACTTTCTGTTTCCAGACTTGAAAAAATGGCTTAGTGGAAAGAGATTCACTTCAGTTAGAAGTTAGAGAATAGCTGGACTAAGTGTATCGACCTAAAATAAAATTATCTTTTAGTAAATAAATAGTGTTTTGATGTTCAGACTGGCTACTTATTGAACTGCCCTCGTAGGTTCCAATCTCAGTGCACTCGTCAGTATTGTATGTAAGATTTATATTAATTAAAAATATAGGTTTAAAAGAGCGCTATGGAAAAAGGAAACAATTTCAAAATAAATTTTGAGAAATATAAGAAAAGTATGAACAGCGAATAAAACAATAATTTTCTTACTCATATTTTTGAAATAAATGAGGTGATAATAAAGGAAATCATTATTCTACTAAAGAGTGAAATGGAAAACCAATCCAACATTCTACATATCACTTATTGAATATCTTTTTTGCTATTTAATTGATTTTAGATTGAATTTTCTAAGGCACATTATAATTTCTCGAACGAATGGAGAAAGTTATAGAGGCTAGGCCGAAAGGTTTTAAATCTTTAATTGAGTTTGGAACTATACTTTACACCCTAAAGTAGCTAAAGTAACAAAAACACCTACAATTTGTAATATGAGAAATACCAACATATGATGTTCGTAAAATTTCTACAAAAACGGGAAAAATGTTTACTTGTTGTTTTTACTCATTAAAGTAGCAAAAATACCTACTCTTTGTAATACAAAGAACAATTCTCAATTCTTACAAAAGAACAATTCTTACTTGTTTTTTCACCTACTACAGTAACAAAAATACCTACACTTTGTAATATAATAAATAGCAACATATTAACGCATGTGGGAGAAACTCCTACACTTCACATGATGTGGAAAAAATTCCTATTTGTTATTTTTAGCCACTACAGTAGGAAAAATACTTACGCTTCGTATTAAAATTCAGTAATGTTGTAGAAATATTTTTAAGAATATCTATATATTGTTTTGTTTTAGACTATTCTCAGTTTTCTGCCATAAATATGATAACATTATTAGGTTTATATGAAAATCAATAAGAAATGGTAAGGTTCGAGATCAACTAGTACATATTTGTGTTTAAGAATGAGTTCAAGGGAAAACAAGAAAAGCGATGTGATGGGACTTGTAGAAAGCATATGGTGTTTTTTAAACAACGAAATTGAGCTATGTTGCTTCACAATTAAATAAAAAGTTCATCCTTTTTAGTTTTTACAACAGACGAGGGAGGCTTACTTACTGATGTGGGAGTTTTTCCGACAGGTGTATGAGTTTTACTTACTCATGTAGGAGTTTTTATAACAGACGTTGGAGTTTTACTTACTCATGTAAGAGTTTTTTACAACAGACGTGGGAGTTATACTTACTGATGTAGAAGCTTTTCTAACAGATTTGGGAGTTTGACTTACTTATGTAGAAGTTTTTACAGCCGATAAAATTTATAAAAATACAACTATTTACCCACTTAAGTAGGAACTTTACCTGCAATATAATTTGCCTACGCTGCGTAGGAACTTTACTTATATGATGTGAATTAAAATACTTAAACCGCCCTTGAATATGCATCTTGAATTAAATAAAAGTTCTTTTATTCTTAATTTTCTTCTGATCTGATTTAAAATAATATGAGTTTTTCTCTCGATATGAGAATATCGTTTCTTTAAAAATCAAATGTAGTTACTTAGCATAAGTTTGATGACTCCAAGATTTAAACAGTCAACCTTTCACTGTTGTTCGGGAATTAGAGTCAAAACTTCAAAGATATTTTGATAGAGCAAATGTCTTTCAAAATTTAGAGACAAATTATTTTGTGTGTACCGCCAAAAGTAGGTGAAATTTTTATTAAGCTCTTACATTTTGTTTCCGTGTATGTCCAACAAGGCGTAAAAAAATATTGTTTTTTTTTTTGAAAATTTAGAATATATTTAATAAACAAATCAATTTTGACGACCTCGGTCTATAAAATCTCTGAATAAGATCTTAAAGCTATCTTTTAAACTTCTCGCTGTTAAAAATCAAAATGTTTAGAACAATTTTCTTAAATATGATTTTCAAGTGCTTCATAATGGTTATGAAGTCGTCTTTGAAAGTTACAAGATGATTTCTACACATAACTCTTAGAAACGTCTTGCATTAGTTATCAAAATCTCTAAATGATTAAAAAAACTAAATCACACAACGAGCCAAAGCTGACTCAAGGTGTAGCAGTGATATTAAGGAATGTTTGCTTCCTATGTATTTACCAGCTGCTTTTCTACATCAGTGTTGTTAGTTTTCCCTCTTCCTCTGAATAGAGTCAGTGATGAGCTGTCTGCTATTTTAACGAGTGTATTAGAGGTACCCTTTTATTTCATCAACATCGAAACGACGAGGGTGGCGTCAGGTAGTATATCCGACTCACACGAAAGAAAATTTCTTACTAAAAATTCTGACGTGTGCACTGAGGATCGAACTCAGAATCGTCAGACTGGAAGGCGAGAGTGCTAGCACCTACACCAACCAACTACTTTGATTGGTGGATACTACTAAATTATTATAGTAAACATAAATTTACATTATCTTAAGAGACCCAATGTAAGCATCGGTTCTCTAAATGTCTTGCTTAGATTTCCACCTGGGCTACTACTGTACATTAAAATATGTAGGGTACACATACATATGACTAGGCTCCACCGAAGAAAATAGTTTTCATTGTTCCTAATGAAAGGCGAGGTTTGCAAAGACTTGTGACTTTACTGTTTAGAAGCTAAATAACGTGGCGTCAGGAACTGGTGGACAATAGTTGTGGACCAAGCGAACTGGATGCAAGTTTAGGTATAGCTGAGTTCGAAGACTGATCGTCTACCTCTTTATTTAGACTAGAAGACCGAATAATTGATTTGATAAATCCTAAAAGATGTCGAAGGTTTACTGAACTTAGTTCCTGTACCGATCGAAATTTGTTTTGAAACGTTGTATAGGATTATGCCGAAATATCTGAAGGTCTATCCAGTCATTCCTGTTTGGTATAACGATATTAAAAATTCTGTCCAAATTCAAAGTAGCGATTTTATTGTCGGATATTTGAGCATTTTGTTGGTGTTGAGCTAAAAGCTCTTATAACGTAAAGTCACGCAAGCCTCTGGACTTTTTGAAACTTAAGTAGATTGAACGATTTTGATAGACAAGTCCACCAAACCAAACAAGCATAAGTAAGAATAGTTCTGACAACAGTTGTGTAGATCCAGTGAATTAATTTGGGCTTTAGATTCCATGTTTTACCAAAAACTTTCTTACAGATGTGCATAGCGCATTAGTGAGCTAATAAAAAGAGCGCATTAGGAGAAATTGGCGAAAACAATGTTTTACGAGTTTTATATTTGATGACTAATTGTTATAATTTCAAATAAAAAAGTGGGCAAAAAAGAATATAATAACAAGTGATTAAAGAGTTAAAAGTTCCATAAACCAAAAAAAGAAAGAAAAGAAAGTGCAACGAAACTTAAGCAACAAACATAAGTTTAACTGACCACTTTTAGTAAACGAACTAACCAATAAAAAACGCACAAAACTAATAAACCACACGTAAAGCCAAAACGACATTAGTTCGAAGAGGGGGAAGGAGAAGAGTGTAAATAGTATAAGTATAGTTTTAAACTTACCGACCGAATGCATTCAAAGAAAAGTAAGAAAATAACATTCAATAAAATCGAAATATTTTCTTTGCAAATTTTCACTTTTTTCTTCAAAATTATTATTATTTTGCAAGCTTTTTTGTCCATCCACAGACGATTGGTCTGGCATTGCATTATGGCGGTGCTTTAAATAATTGAAACTCCAAAAGACATAGACGGACGGTGAATATACTTGATAGTCAGAGTTACTATCATAGTTACACCAGAGACTATGAATAATTTCATGCAAAGATATTCAGTTGAAAAAGCATGAGAAAGAAAGCAAGGTGTTCGTGAAAACAATATTTTGTACTTCCATCGTTTGTTTTATGACGGTCTTGCTGTTTAAAACTATTTTGTTATTTTTGGTATTTGTTGTTGAATTTTAAATAACTACAAGTTCATTGTTCTTTTTTTCATTTCATGATGATCATTTGATTTCTTTGGATTTGATATGTTTACTTCGGTGTGAATATAAGTGGTTAAGGGTTAATGGATTATTAGTTAAAGATATATTTGGTTTATTTTCTTTGAAAAGCTAAAAAGAAGAACGTTTGGAAAAAAGCTTCCAACCCATCGTGATGAGCGCCAACTTTGTGTTTTTTCTAGCCATCTCACCTTTCAGCCTGACGATTCTTAGTTCGATTCTCAGTGCTCACGTTAGAATTTTTCTTTCGCGTGAGTCGAAGATACTACTTGACGCCACCCTCGTTATTTCGATGTTGATGAAAGCCCATCACTGGCTCTATTCAGAGGAAGAGGGAAAACTTAAAAACACTTATGTAGAAAAGCAGGTGGTAAATACATAGGAAGTGTACCCGATTAACATTTGAAGTCCGCGGGGTAACACACATGTCACTACTTGTGGTAACTTTCCACAAAAGCGGAATCCACAATACGGCTCCGATGCGGCGCCGCTGCGGCAATCACAAACAATATGTTTATGCACATCCAAGTATGGAAAGAAAATGTGGAAACATTCTACATACATAACGAAACGAGTGCTGTAGTTTTCTAATGCAAAAGAATTTCATGTAAAAATCGCGCCAATTTTTGACTTGTAGTTCTTGACACTGAAATTTGAAATTTTGTTCTAGAAAAATTTGGGAAATAATAAATTTTGCCAATTCTGACTAAAATATGAAGATTTCAAAATCTTTAGGGGTAAATTTTGTAAAAAAAAAAGTCGAAAACTTTCGAATATACACCACTTTCTTCTTCATGAGCTGCTTGAGGATTTACTTAAGAAGTCTAAAACCGGCTTAAAATGCAAAAGAATTTAATATAAAAATTTCGACTTGGAGTTATTGACACTTTTAACCCATTTCAAATTAATTTTTGTCTTAAACATTTCGAATAGTATTTAAGCTCGAGTTATATTTGCATGCATAAATATTTTAAATTCAAAATTATAAGATTCCGTTTCTTTCTAGTAAAATATATGGAATATTTTCTTTAGTAATTCAAAAATATTTGTTTTAAAATTTTGTTATGAGAGAAAAAGAAATCAAAAAGTCTTATTTGGAAATGTTTTAAAAAGATGCAACTTAAAAACTATCTTTAAATTAAAAGTATTTTTTCAACAATTCTATTTTTAAACATTGTTTGCTTTAAAAAATCGTTGAGTGGTTTTTTAAATCCATTATATATCATATAATTAAAATAAAAAGAACACAAATATATTTTAAAATCTTTAGCATTAGCTTAGCATCTTAAGAGAGCTATTATAAGCACATAATTGTGTTTTATATTACAGAGACAAGACAAGTGATTTGATGTGAGTTTGATTGTGCTAATAGTTTTGTATTCACTGTGGTCTATGAAACTATTGTGTTAATGTCGTACTTAAGGCTACATATTCCAAAATCATCAGATATATTTCCAAAGTTTTAGTTTTTTTAAAGAAATATTTCGATTATCTTAAGAAAAGTTTGAACATTTTCAAAACCAATTTTAATTATATATCTTTTTTAGAAACCAGTTTTTGTATGTTATAGAACAACAACTATAGAAACCCCAAGATATATTTTTTGGTTTAAATAATTTTTAAAGAAAAAATTAAAGACAACATGATTTTGAAATTGATTCTAGTGACAAAGAATTAACTAATTCTATATAGGTTTTTAAAATTTTAAGTATTTGAAAATTGAATAATTTTAAATCGTTTGAAAAGAAATGTTTAATGTAATTTTTAAATAATATTTTATATATAAATATTTGCATTTAAACTGTTAAAATAAAAGTTTAATTTAAGAACAGTTTAATAATTAAATATTTATTGTTTGCTAAAAAAATGTTTAGTATAAAGATAATTTTTGTCTCATTATAGAGGGGATAAGATAAACCTCTATATTGGGAAGTTTCAGAAAAATATTAAAACCGTTTTTATAATATTATATAAAGCTGTCTGCGATATATAAACATTTTATGATTGGAAAGGGTTTAGTTAATAAAGACGCATCAACTTTACTTATCGTTTAGCCTTCTAGATAAAATAAAATTTTGAGAAAAATATTTTGTATAATACCATTTGTGATATATGCATTTACGACTCGTTATAGTATTCATAACAAAAATGTATTATTTTGCAAACAAAATTTTAAATTTTTTTTATAACTAGTCTTATTTTTACAGCAATTTATAAATTTATAGTTTATATAGTAATTTGGCATTTAAAATTAAAAAAAAAAGAATGCACTTTTTAAAAACTTTTATTGAATTTGACTTGTATATTTATATATTTATATCTTTGTCATCGGCGGACTTTTATTTTTGTTAATAACTTCGGAACGGCTATAGCTAGAGACTTGAAATTTTCACAGTATATCCGTCCGCCCTGACAATTGAAAACAAGTTTTAATAATGCTCTTATTCAAAAAAAAACCCCGTTTTACAAAAAAACTAAAAAACTAAAATTTTTGTACTCCCAATACTTTCCGCTTTAAAATAGTACCCATTTTGCTGTANAAAAAAAAAATTACACCAAAAATTTCTCTTAGTGTTTTTTTTTAACTTTTTTTTGTTTTTTGAGC